>BQKN01030048.1:0-21397 GCA_022839385.1 Asparagus kiusianus
TGCTCCGATCGCAATCTCTCCACGTCACGTTAAAATTACACCTCTGACAAAAACCAACTTATCGACTTTCTCCAATAGAGCGATAAACCCTCAAATTGCCCCGATCGCAATCTCTCTACTGTCATGTTAAAATTACACCTCTGACAAAAAATCAACTTATTGACTCTCTTTAATAGGGCGATAAGTCCTTAAAATTGCTTCGATCGCAACGTCCTTTCCTGTTATGTTAACCTCACACCTCTAACAGTCTAAACCCTCTTATTTGAACCCTTTTTACCCAGCTATATAAGAGGTATTCTCATAAGGTTCCCAATGGACTAAGTACTTTCCAGAACTATCCTTAGTGATAATAAGGAAAAGTTCGGGATCTCCCCACAGGAAAAAAGTCCACGCCAAGTTAAAATTACACCTCTGGCGCCTATAGACTTCTTTCAGTGTTCAAAGTCAAAATAACACAGGAAGAAGTCTACTCTCTAGCTCTGTTGTGGGAGAATGATTTAACATTTATTCCCAACGTTGTGAAGTTCTCTAGAGTTATCTTAAATGATAATAAAGGAAACTTTCCAAATCCGAGCTATCCTGGAGATCTATACTAGGTCATAAATGCACCTCGGGCGTTTCTCGTGATTTGCTATTTAAAATCGAAACATGACAAATGCAAGAAACAATGAGGGATCAATATCACTTTTTATTCAAGAGTTAGAGGAAAGTGATACAAAACAAACTTGCTCTTGTCAAAAGAATATTACAAAAACCATATTCACTCACGCATTAGATCAAAAGAGATAAGCTGAGCCAAACTTCAGCTAACTCCTCCTCGTGAGTAGCTCGCACCATGGCTTCAGCCTTCGCCCGGAGTTCATCCTCACTGGGTATGACGATGGCCGCCACTTTGTTCCTGGCCTGTGCTAAGGCTTGGGCCTGTGAATGATATTCCAAAGTACCGTTTGCATTCTGGGTACTAAGGATATTGACAACGCCTTCTTCGCGGGAAAGTTCAGCCTTCAATAGTAAGACTTCGGCTTCAGCTTCAACAAGTCTGTCCCGAAGCGAATTCATGGAAGCAGTTGAGCGTTCTAATTCTTCTCGCTTCCGAATGTTACGTTCACGAAGCTCCGCAATCTGACGCTCTTTCTCAGCTAAGTCCCGTTCCATCGCTTCTCGACGAGCTACTTCGGCGACCTGAAGACCAGCCAAAGTGGACATGATTTGCGGTTGAAGCTCTTTATGGCCCAATGTTTTGAAACGCTGTAATTGCTCTTCCAAACGGAGAATAATTTCTGAACAGCGCTCGAACCACTGAGTGTTGCCCACACTCCTAACTCCATTCAAGCCTGCCTCCAGAAGAGGTCGAAAGGAGTTCAAAGTTCCCCGGCCATTCACCATGTATTCAACCACCGTCTTCGCGAGGCTATTCAGATATACCAGAGAGATCTGGAGAAATTCAGGTGCATCGGCAAGACTGGAAACCGCAGTCGAAGATGCCCCTCTAGCCATTGAAACTGGTGCAGGGGATCCTGGCGTTGAAGCTGTAGAAGCGGTAGAAACATTCAATTGTGAGGGGCTTGAGGTCAAAGCCATCATCGCCCTTGCCTGAGATGTGCTTGGCCGTGCCTCTGTTGGAGTAAGTGAGATCTTCAGCAATGCGGTAGGCAAAGCGGCTACAGTAGATGAGGCAGGTAGAGGCTGCTCTTGCGTAGGAGTTGACACCGGCACGAGCTGTTGTTCCAAAGGAGGAATCACAACTGTAGTCTCGGGCAACATGGCCGGTGAAGCAGCTGCCGTGGATGAGCCAGGTAAATGTTTCTCTGGCAAAGGAGTCGACGCCGGCGCAGGTTCTTGCTCTAAAGGAGCAGCAGAAGTAGTCCCAGGAGTAGGTGAACCTGCACGAAAAAACGGTCGGAACACGGAAAAAGCATGTGGAAGAAGTCGAAACAAACCAAGCTTACCGGTGAGATAGAAAGGAGTATAACCAGATGCTTTATCAGATGGAGCCTTGGGAGCATTATCAAAAATGGTTATGTCGTCCATGGAATTATGCTCTTCATCTTCCACATCGTCACCTAGTGCATTGCTAATTTCAGCATCCTCTTCACCTCTATCTTTGTCACCTTCATCACCAATCGAGGAGCCCTCATAATCAACTTGCTCCTCATCATCCCGAGTAGCTGAAGGTTCAGGAAGGTTTGTGCCAGCAGCCGGTTTAGTCATAAGTCCCGTTGTAGGACTAGGAATTAAATCACCAGCTTGTGACATTAATACTGAAGGAGGAGGCGATGGATTCTCTTCGAGACCCCCTGGTTCTGATGTAGGAGACTTAGGAAGGTCCATCACTGGAGCAGATTCTACATCTACAGCCATTAATTCGCCTTCTTCGTCTTCGGGGGGATGGTAAGAAGAAATTTCACTTGATAAGGCTGGGCCATGAGAACGAAGTCCAGTTCTATGTGGCAGGCCTGCAATTGAAGATTCCTATTGGTCCTCATCTTCGGTAGCTCTGAAAGCATTGGCCATCAACTTGGACTTTTGTTGGCCCTTAGGAGGAGGAGAGTCAACTATCAACTTCCGACGGATCTGCTTATCATATTGACCGGCTTCATCTGCAGAGAGCTTTCTTTTCCCCGCTGCTCTCGTCGTGGGAGGTTCAACCACTTGTTGCTCCTCTCCTGGAACAAGCTCAGCTCCTTGTTCCTCTTCCTGCCCAGCAGATTGGTCTTCAATAGATAGAAACTCGTCGATCCCTCTCAGACGAGACGTTTTAGACCCTCTCCTTAAAGCATACATATGCCTAATGTCTTTCAGGCAAGATGTATTCAAGTTGTAATTAGGAGTCTGGGAAGTGGCGAAATACCAATTACAGAAGCTTATGGAGGTATAGGAGTTGGGTGTTTTGTGGGGAAGCCTGAAGGTCGCTTTGGTACAACCTGCCACAGAATAGTACCAAGCCCTGGCCCCTTCGTATATGTTGCTCACAGCTGAGAGCTAAGGACGAGGGTTTTCAACGTACAACTGATCGTACCCAAATTAGCGAGCGAACCTATAGGGTTGGTAGGGCTCGATGAAACAGTGAGCGCCTTGCCGGAAGATCAAATAACCAGGCCTGATAGAGAGCAGCCAATGGAAAACACCCCCACTCAGCTGGGTGAATCCATTAGGACCCGCGACGTCTTGATATTCCGCTCCATAGACGCCGCCTTCAAAATCGGGGAAACAACGCCATATATGGTAGTGTGTGTCCCGCGACAAAATTTGACGAATTCTAACCATATATCCCCCTTTCCATTTTGCAGATTCTAATCGTTGCACGAATGGGATAAATGAGTCTTCCGGGGGAGAGGCCGCACTCATTAGAGGAGGACAGTGGAGCACGTACCAAGCCATCAGATAGGTATACGACAATGGTACCCTAGGATTGGGAGTTTTGAAAGTCTTGTGGCCCCCAGACTCCACCTCGGTAACATCAACAAAATCCAAGGCCAACTCCCGCAGTCCACTTTGCAAACGGCCTACCATGGCGTAAAGCAGATTCAATGGTCTCCCATGCGCCAGGAGAACAGCGGGGTAGATCACCTCAACAGCAAGAGCATCGATCGGCCTGGTAGGAACGACGCACCGCTTGAGCCACAGCATCAAATATCTAGCCAAGAGCGCCGTATCAGAAATAGGGAGCAAAGCTTGGTAGTGGAAACTTTCAAATTCTGTATGAGCCGGGAAAACATCTTCCTTGGCCTCATTGGTGTAATGGGAGGTAGCATCGTCGATTCGGGCCCGAACCTCCTCCAAAGTGCTTACAGATAGCTTGGTCACTGAGGCTCCCTTATTTGTCAAGTTCTGGAATAGATATTCCGCCCAAGACACTTGCTTAATGCCGCTTCCTCGAGCCCCTGTCTGCTGCATACAGATGTGGAAATGACACATGACTTCCTAGAGAGTAGAGTAAATTTCAGGATTGGTCTTCTTCAAAATTTTAAGTTCCGCAGACCCCGGAACAAATTCTTCGTACGTTAAATCCCCAAGGAGAAGACCCAAGACTTCATGCATCTCGTGAAGAGCGAAGCCCAACTTCCCCACGGGGGTGAAGAAAGTGCAAGTCTTAGGATTATACTTCTCCAATATGGAGAAGAAATGAAAGTGGCTTTGGACAACCCAAACTTAGTGGCCCGTACAGGGATTTGCAAGCCAGCTCGAGCAAGAGGTGCTTTCAATTCGTCCAAAATGAATTTGGTCATCCGGGTCCACCACCCCGTCACTGGAGAATGAACCCAGCCAGGAGTTCTAAATCCTTGTGCGGGAAACTCTCCTTTCCTTGTCAGAAATCTCTTGGCAAAGGTGTTTGCTGGACTAGCCACCTCGCCAATAGGATACTCCTTGGCAAACAACCCTGGACGTAAAGCTGTCACCAGTCGGTTGTAACCAACTGTGCGGACCCTTTGAAAAGTCAGGGTTCCGAGAACAACTCCATCCTGATCCTTAACCAGAGGCCAATCCATACGCCTTGGGATAGAAGCGCATTGAAAGTAGGATATGGGGAACATCCTCTCCATATTGGGTAAGAAAAGGTTGCGTTCTCCAACTTTCCGCAGCCATTTGTAATCCCCATCATAAGCAGTGCTGGCCTCGAAGTCAACATAATCCCCAAAGAGGAATCTAGGTTTGACTATTGGCTTACGGCTCGGGTTCTCAAATCGATCGTCCGTAACCAATATCCTAAGGGTCTCCGGAGAAGCTTGGGTGATTAATTCCATACGACTCTTCTTCTTAATTCGGAAGACTGGGAGTTCTTGGCGTAGATTGAACGTCATATTCAGATCCACACCACCTTCATGTCCAAAATGGTGGCGAAAAGGAAGAGGCTCGCTAGTATGACGCACTGCAAAATAAAGAAAAAGTTAGACAACACAAAAGTAAAGTTCAGACGCGAGGGTCGAACTTAGCGTCAACAAGAAGTTCAGACGCGAGGGTCGAACCCAGCGTTAATGGAACGTTCAAACGCGAAGGTCGAGCCTCGCATCAAAAACATCAGACGCGAAGGTTGAACCTCGCGTCAACAATGTCAGACGCGAGGGTCGAACCTCGCGTCAACAATGTAAGACGCGGAGGTCGAACCCCTCGTCAAAAATACCAAACGACGGAGTCGAGCCTCGTGTTGTCGAAACGAGTTTCCTCGTTGATCCAAAGATCAGAACTTGCCGAAGCTAGTTTAATGACCACGGAGGTCGTACTCACCGCCAATCAAAGGAAGTTGGGGCGGCATGTTCGCCTGAGCAGCAGCGCCGCCAGCCGACGCAGACGGCGCCGACCCCTGAGTCGCGGCGACGTCGGACTTGGAGGGACGAGTGACAGTCCTCTTGGGTGCCATAGATTCTCGTCGGAGGAGAAGAGGAATAGCGCTCGCCGGAGATGAGAACGAAAATTTTCGTTAGAGTTTCAAAAAGAGTCGAATGACTCTTGATTTGACCTCTAGCGGTCTATTTATAGACAGCTGTGAGCTGTCAAATCTTAACGGACAGGATTCGAGGCCAGAATCCCGCCCAAACTCGATCCTCACGTTCGAGTTGGTTGAAATTCCAAACGCGAGTCTCACCTACGCGTTCAAACTCTCAGGCACAGAGTTCACCTATGCGTTACAGTCCACAGGGCCTCAAATAAATGGAGAAAAATTGAGGTTGGCCACCAAAGTCACCAAAATCAAGAAGCAACAAGTGACTCCACTGGGGAGTCTATCAGATGGGTGCAAGCAGATTACAATCAGCAACGCCAAAACCACTAGACTCGATTTAGAGCGTGCTTCACCCTTCATTGTCATCAAGGCTCAAAAGCTGTATTGTTTGGTTCGAGGAAGCAACATCTTAACATTCCGACAACCAGTTTCGCTACGTCTTCTAATCAGACAGAATGGACAATCAATCCACGAAATTTTAGGATCCAAAGTATTCCGAAAATTCGTCCCAATCAATCGTGAACTTTCGAAAACTTTAGAGGGGGTTCTGTAGGCTGTCTAAAAAATCACAATAGATAGCTGATCCCCAAGAGATTACAAAGCAATGGTTCCTTCAAATCGAGAAGCAGAATTCATCCTTACAATCGAAACAGAAGAGATTTATAAATCATTGCATCCGCAGCATGTTAATCACTACAAACACGACCTCATGTTTTGAGATAATTGATCTTGATGGTTGTGACAACAACATGACCAATATTATATTAGCAACTATTAGAGATGCTGATGAGCAGTGTAATGATTTCAAAAATAAAAGGTTGGACTTAGTTGGTGAGTTGCTTGGTAGAGAGCTGTGGGCAAATATTCACTGATTCCCATCAAGTTTTAACAATGAAAGCTACAATCAGATAGCTTTCGTGCCAACAAACGAAGGTTGTAAATGGAGGACTTTTCACACAAATCGAGAAGGGTTACAATTCAATGACACTTCCGACAGCTGACGAAAACTCTATTCAGTGGTCTTCACAATTAACAGTGAGGGTTACAATTTGACGACTTTCACACCCCACAACAGCTCAAGCGAGGATTACTGAACGACGGTCCTCGTAACACCTTACAGAAGAGGTTACAAGTCAACCAACTTCTTCTAAAACGCGGAAGTCATCCCCGCGTTACAACTCTGGAAGTGCACACGACCTCAGCGTTTCCAAGTTATAACAAGTCAAACGCGAACGACCTTCGCGTTCTTGAGGTTTAATCAACATTTGACCTCAGCGTTTCCAAGCTGCAGCAAGCAAAACACGAGTGACCCTCACGTTCATTGGTGTTCAGTCAACACCCAACCTCGTGTCTTAATTCTAAGACGCGGAGTTGGGATTCTGAACGTCAGATTGGGCGTTTGACTCTTTCAAACCTGAGTTGAACAGTTCCAGAACTGTTTTCCCGACGATCTGAGGAAATCACGCCCACTTAGGAGCGGATTTAGAGGGCAGTTACAGCCCCTGATCCCCCTATAAAAACTCAACAAACTCAACTGAGTTAAGGGCTGGCTTTTTGGAACAGAAAAGTGAGCTTAGGAGGGGATTCTTTTCAGCATCTAAACCGCACAGGTTTGGAGGCGATTCGAATCTCAACCGCACAGAGAGGCAAGGGAGACGAAATCCTTAGAGATAGGATTTTCGAATCAAGTTCAGAAGATCAAATCTGAAAGAATTCTTCAACAGCAGAATATCCGCTTGGTCATTAACCGAATCTTCGGTTCTAACAACTCTATCCATAGAGTTTTAACTCGTTCAGAGTTCTTAAACTTGTCAAAGAGTTACTTATAAAACTTTACACAGAAGTTCAATCGTTCCCACGAGATAGTACGGTCAGATCGTCAACGGAGAGCAATTTCGACGCAAGCATTCGAAGGAGGCACTCCATCGCTACTAAGAAGAACCCAGTTATAAACAAAGGGGAGAATCAAATTCGTTCTCCTCTCTTTTGTAATCAAATTGTAACCGAGATTAAAGGAATCAAAGTCAAATTTCTTTTCTTCTCTTCATTGCAATTTTTCAACATACAGACTTATATATCGTTTAATCGTATTAATTTTTGTATTATTTATTATATTATTTTATGTATCATACACAATGTTATATTGTGTGTTTTTCATTAAAAAATATATACCATTACTTATAAATTTTTAATTGTTCAAGTCATATCATTAAGTGTTTTGCATTGCTCTAAGCTTCACACACACATTACATAGCATATCTGATATGTAGATTATTTTCTTGTGTTTAAAATATACTTTTGCATATTTATATTGTGTATGTGTGCGCTTATCTGTCATACTACCTGTTATTTACTTATGTTTTAGACTATTATATATTGTTCGTATTTTTAGTAATATACTTTAATAAGTCCATAAATTTAATATTCTACATATGCACTATATTCTTATCCTTTACATTTTTAGTATATAGTTTCTTATTAGTAAGTTTTATCGTGTTAGATTATTTTAGTATGTTCGCATTGGTTTTGTTATTTTTAAGAGCCATGTATTTTGATATTTAAGCAATTATTCATATTGTTAAGTTTAGAGTTGAATTACTAATTATATAGTTATTTTGTTACATTAATTATTATCATTTTATAATTAATATAAGAGGTAATTCTAATATGCGTTTGTGGGTATGTATAGTATTTATTCACGTTTGTTTATAGTGTATTTACATATTTGTAGTTGTTTTCTTCATTTTCGATATGTGTTGTTTTATCATTATAACAATATACATTGTATACGCGTGTTAATTTTTGTATTTATTTTATAGTATTTTCTTTTATTATATCATTGTTTGTTGTTCATTCTCTATTCATTATTTTCGTTACTTGTGTTATGTTTTACTTTTTCATTCTTTTATAATTACTATTCTTTTTTCATTATGGTGTATTCACGTATATTATTATATTTACAATATATATTTTTATTAATTTATAATCATTCATCATTTTTAGTATCAACTTGTCTAATCGTGTTCTGTTTCATGTATTATCAGTATTTATGTTCACATGTCCATCAATCATTCATGATATATTTATCTACAATATATCAGTGTTTTTATTATACGAATTTATGCGCTTCTTATGTTTTTATTTGTTTATAAATCTATTTTATTTTTCATAATTCATGTTTTATGTAATACACATCTTTATTTATGAATACTTATATTGATTGTATTTATTTGATTTTGATTACTATGCCATGTATTGCTACATCTGAATTGATTTTATACCGTAATGATTATTAATGGTGTATCTTGTTTATATTTATTATTTACCTTATGGATATTACTAACATTTTTGATTTATTATATTATTTGTCGAATACATATATAATTATTTCCTTATTATGTTTTATATAATATGATTATTTTGAATCACTTGTTTGCTCTTACGTCTATTTTATCATATAATATTTTGTGACTACTTCCATCATAATTTATCTTGTTAGTATAATTAGTACTATGAGTATTCACACTTTTATGTGCTTATTATATGTATATGTTTTCATTTTAATGCTTATTATATATGATGATTATATTGTTGTACACATCAGATGTTTCTGAATCTTGTTTATCTTTTTGTTTGATATCTTTTGTCTTTATGCTTTAATTTTATTTGTTTTTCTTTGAACTTGTCTATGATTTCGTATCATTTACTTTTTGCTATATAATTGTTGCATGCTAATAATTATTGTGTATCATTTCATTATGATATTGATTATTATTATGATTTGCCTTGTTTGTTTGTCTATATGTATTGGTGTGTTTTTATCTATGTTTATTTCTTTTACTTAATACTATTTTCAATTGTGATTATGTGTGTTGTGTATACCTTATTATAATATTTATTGTCCTTTTGCCTGATTTATTATGCATTTTTGTCTTATATCTTATGCTTTCTAGTAATATTACATGATACATTTGTTTATGACTCTTTGAATATTGATATTTATTTATTTGTATATCTCTATTCTGTACTTTCGCTGTTATTATTATCATGTTCTATCTTTACTATTTACTATATTTGATTATTATATCTATGCTTCCTTACGTGCGCTTATGTTTCTAACTGTTTTAGACATGTGTTGCTATAATATTATCTTTAAACTTTTTAACATAATTGTAATTTCTTAATTTCGATACTTGCGCGTTATACGTCTTATTTGGTTGAATGCAATTTCCTGATTGCATTCATGTGTTTTGTTGTAACTATACTTTTGTATATCTTGAATGTTTACTCTACTAACTGATTGTATGATATTTCTATTGAAATTTGATATATTTTATTATTTTCATGTCTCTTATGTTGTACATTATGTTTATCTAAATTATATATATACGTTTGATTCTTTGCTACTTTGTTTTGCTTATATAATCTTCAAGTGTTTCTTTTTGCTTTTGCTTGCATATGATTCATCTGTTATTTGTATTGTATATATGTGTTTTGTGTTTTATCATATTTGTCATCTGCTTACTGATGATTGATTTATATTTTGTTGAGATT
The DNA here is from genome assembly GCA_022839385.1 of Asparagus kiusianus. NCBI lineage: Eukaryota > Viridiplantae > Streptophyta > Magnoliopsida > Asparagales > Asparagaceae > Asparagus > Asparagus kiusianus. The sequence goes on from BQKN01030048.1 coordinate 9,995, forward strand.
TTTATCTTTTATTTTCTTTATTATTTATACTGTTGAGTTAATATGTTTTATCATATATTCTAGTGATTGATAATTATTTGAATTATGCATTTATATTTCATATCATATTTTTATACTATATATTGTTATATTTGCTGTATTTTACCAATTATGTGTTATTGATTATGGTTTAACGTTATGATGTGTCATCTTAGGATACTATATTAATAATATCGTGTTGATATTGTATTTTTTATAATTGTATATTTGCTGTTGACTTCTTTGCTATTAAACTGTGTTGACTTATATTTATATTTTTGCTTACGTCTAGATGTCGTGTTATATTATAATTTGATACGTATTAGTTATTTATTTACAATATACATGCTTAAGCAATCTCTTTCAATTATGTGTTCACTCTCTATATGTTATACTTACATCATTCTTATTATTTATACTACATATCAGACTTTCTTATGACCTTGATTTGCTTTATATATTTGCATTGACTATTCAATTTTGATTCTCATGAATTATTCTCTATTGTGTCTTGTATAACTTATAATATACATATTCATTTCCTCATTCAACATTGCTCACACATTTGTCATGACGTGCTATGACCTCATTTCCATATTCCTGTCCTTGGGTTCTTTGTGCGTCACACGTATTTTGAATTCCGAGGACGGAATTTGTTTTAAGGGGGGTAGAATGTAATGACCGTAAAATTTTGATACTAGTTAAAATAAATTTTTGGGTATTTTAAAATATTTAATTATAATTTTTAAAAGAGTATTTGTATTTTTCTTGATTTCCTAGAAATTTTCTATGATTTAAAGTCTAAGTTTTATATTTATTTAAATGGTTTTTATATTTATAAATTAATTTAGTGCAATGAAAATTTCTGGGATTTATCCGTTTTGTTACTGATACTATTACGTATTATTTTAAATAATACGTCGTATTATTATTACTATTATGTATTAATTCTTGTATTATGTTGAATTATTAATTACGTATTATTTATATAAATTATTGTATTATTTTAATTATTACGTATCAGCTGTCATATTAGCATAACTGGTACGTTTTATCGTGTAGATAATTATCACATAATTATTTAATTTTAAATATAAGTAAATATATTTTACTATTATTTATTCTCGTTTAATTATACAATATGTGTATATTTTGACTATTTCGTATCAACTGTTGTATTAGCACAACATGTACGTTTTTATTTATAGATAATTATTCCGTAATTGGTTTAATTTTTTATACCCGTAACTATTTATTTAATTATTTTCGTTTAAATATCTGAAACTATTTGAAAATAATCCAAAATTTTGCTTCCCGCGTCAAACCCCCAACAACCATTCCCCTAATCACGTTTTCTCTCTCCTCATTTTTCTAAGAAAACGGCTGTCCACGCGCACCGTAAACTTAGACTAAGCAGCTCATCATCAATCAAATCTTAATTTTATTATTATTATTTTTTTATTTAAACCCTGCCTCGCCCCTCTCTCGTACTCACTCACTCACTCTCTCTCTCTCTCTCTCTCTCTCTCTCTCTCTCTCTCTCTCTCTCTCTCTTCTCTCTCTTTCTTTCTCTCTCTCGAGCTCGAGCTCGAGCTTCAGCTCCGCCCCAGCCACCGAGCGCGGCCGCCCTACCCCGACCACCTCGGCCGAGCTCTGCCCGCTGCCGTGAGCTCCGAACGCCACCAACGAGCTCCGCCTCGTCCAGCTCGCCCAACCCCCATCTCCGCCTCTGTCCTCCGCCCCCTCCACGAGACCGCTCCGCCAGCACCGCCTCCACGCCGATGAAACCGCAGCCCTCAGTCCGCTTCCGTCAAACCCAAGCCCTCACCGCGCCATCAGCCACTCGCCGCTCCTCCCTCCACCAGGCCCACAGCCGCTGCTCGCCACCCCTTGTAGGCATCGAAAATTGCCGATAGGTCCCCACTCATAGCTCGGTGTTAACGATCGACGATTGGACATCGCTATCCAGTTCACAAGAGCTCAAATGACGCCGGTGAGCGACTAAAGCAAACCGACGGATTACGTGAGCCGACAGAACGTCAGAATCACGGGGATATGGATTGACCGAAAACCCCGCGATCACCGCAATTGGGCTAACGCCCGCTGTGCCCCGAACACCCCACGGATAATCCAACCATCGGGGCCTACAGAGCTCGCTGTCATGATTCCAACGCATCCGAAATCACTCAAATCCGAGTTCGGACGAAAAGTCAACAGCAGGACAGCGGCAGAACAACGGCACGACCCCGGGCTGAACCGGGAACACCCAAGCAGGTCTCGGCAGGCTCGAGACACCCCACATGGGGGTGTCCCGGCCTTGGCCAGGACACCCCTAGGGGGGTGTCTCTCCTCTTGGGGTGTCCATATGACCCCTAGGTTCTCTCATTTGGCTATAAATAGCCCCCTTAGCCCTCCATTTACAAGGGCTCTTGATTTTGCTCTGATTTAGCCTTGCTTTTGGGAGAAGAATTTCTGGTCTTGGGATTATCCTCGAGATCTGAAATTTCGGAGTTTGGAAGCGGCGAAGCCCTGCCGGAGCGAGGAGTCTCCACCGTCATTCACCCCTCTTTCCTTAGTGTTGCTCCTTAGCGGTGACACTAAGAAGAGCTATTATCTCGTTTTAGCCGAGATATACGCTTATAACCTCTAGATCTTGCGCGGATCGACGAGGTTCTGTTTCTATATCCTACGCGGATAGACGAAACTCTGCCGGATTTTCCCGGAAGGATCTTGAAGAGTCGGCGGTCCATGGATATCGACGTCCCCGTCATAGGCCAACAACCCACGCAAGCGAGACCGTACCAAACCGGGCTCTCGTGTTTATTTTCGTTTAAGTTGTAACCCCTTTGTTTTCATTTTATACTGTTGTAACGATCGAAGTTGTAACAGATATCAAAGTAATGAAAACAGCAACTTTTACCGGAAACAAGCTGGCGACCACAGTGGGAGCCACCGATCACGCTGCCGAGATCGGAGTGACGCAACCGGCCTTCAAGATCCGGGTGAATGAAGAGGTCGAGTACGAGTTCGACCAGCAGAAGTATGAAGAATACCTCTCCTCCTCCTCCAGATCTGCCTCTCCGCACCGGCGCAGGAAGAACCCATCTCCAAAAAGGGCTTGCGGGATCTCCAACTCCTCAATTCAAGACCCCGCCGTCGCTGCTGCTACACTTGCACCACACAACGGCCTTGCGTCGATCAGTGTGGTCAAGAACGTAGATCTAACAGCACCAAAGGCAATGGGTGATGCTGCTCCAACTCCATCAAAAAGGGCGATCCAAAGACGCCGCCAACGCCTCGCTCAACAGCTCGCCAGGGCTAAGGAGTCGAAAGATGGAGTGCGCTATGCAGAGGATCTGAAGTCGAGGCAGCGACAAGAGCAACGGCAAGCAATCAACCTCCCCTCCAAAACAGAAGCAAGTGAGTGGATCCGCGTCAAGAGGAACCGCTCCACGCTCAAGGAGCGAATCAAGAAGCGCCGCACTCTACTCGCACATGCCCGGCTCCTCCTGAAGAAGGCAGAGGAGGTGCAGCAAGAAACGGTGGTCAAGACACCGTCCAAAGGCAAATTGGTGTGGGTTCCTAAATCGACACCAACTCCTCCAGCAAAGAAGGGCAAGATTATCGCCCAGAGTTCAACCAAATCAGAGCCTACTCCTCCTGTACCGGCACCCTCAATAGGGCCAGGTAAAAAAGGGGATCATTCAAGATCCCAGGTTCCTTTGACGAGTCGCCTCGGTCCCTTACCGGAGAACCAAGGAAGAATACCCGTCAAAGAACGGCTGGGACCATTGAAAGGTCCCCAAGTTAAAAACCAGACCGGGGGTCGAATCAATCCCCCAAGAAAGATGAAAAAGGGAAAGCCCCTATCACCGACCGCACTGAGTTGCGAGTCGAACTAAAAGAGCCCGTTCAATTTCTACGCTCCCAAAAGCGTAAAATTGAACGGGCCACTCTTGAAAAATCTAACCAAGTTTTGCATTCCCAAAGGGAAACACACTCGTCTGAGGATGAGCGTGTTATACCAAGGGACACCTACCAACACTCTGTAGGTTGCTCCAGCTATCAAGCTGATGAGCTGTACTACAGGACCGGGGGTGTGGGAAAATCTCGAAAGGGATACATGCAGGATATGGAGTCCCGCTACCCGTGTGCTAACATTATCAAGGCAGTGCTGTCCGAGTGTTGCTGTGCTCAGACCCCAACAAGAATCTCGGTGTTCGAGAGACTCTCCAAGCCGAAGCGTTTCCACAAGAAGAAACCGCTCCGCCGAGAGGATGAATACTCGAAAGTGTCAGTCAACATGACCGGCAGAGGGGGATCAACACCACGTCTCAACTTGGATCAGCTTGCCGAGGCATCCCGATGTATGACGTGGTTACGGTCGGGAACCATCAAACGAAAGAATTACCCAAGAGTACACAAGGGATTTTCCCTAGAAGAAGAGGAATTCGATGCTGATTCTGATACCTGCTCCGCCGTCGCATCCGATGACACGACTTCAAGTGCAGGCCAACCTTATGAATCGCTCATGATCAGCGCCGAACAAGTGTCGAAGATACTTGAAGAAGCCCTGGCCAAGCAGAAGGAGAGCTTCAAATTTGAAATGGAGATGGCCATGCAGCGGATGAGGGAGATGCACGACCAACAGATCGCGGCGATGACGGTTCACCAAGGAGAACCGAGCCAACGCAATCCAGAGGAGCATGAACGGGAAGGGGATAATGTCAACGTCCCTCCTGTCAACACCAGCACTGGGGGTGGTCCCGCAGAGGATAATGCAAAAGAGGACCGTGTCACCTCACCTCGAAGCCACTCGAAGACCGAGACAAGTGAGGACAGGAAGATGAAAGACCTGGAGAGCAAAATCAATGCGTTGATGAGTGCTCAAGAGGTAAAAAGGTCTGGTATACCCTGCCCCTATCCAAGGGAGTGGGAATCGATCCCATATCCGGCAAAGTTTAATCTGATTAACTTTACGCCGTTTGATGGGAAGGGTTCCCCTACCCAGCATTTAATCTACTTCAAGTCTCATTTAGGAATCATTTCCGAAAATGAGCCCCTCATGGTGCGGTCATTCGTCGGCACTCTTCGCGGAGCTGCCTTCGATTGGTATCGCCGTCTCAAGCCTGGAAGCATCAATGGCTGGGATGACATGGAGGACATGTTTTTAACCAATTTCTTTGATGATGATACCGAAGTTTCAATCGGCACGCTGTTCGATGAAAAGCAAAAGAACGGCGAGACGGTTGAAAACTTTGTGAAGAGGTTCCGGAACAAAGCTATGAATTGCAGGGATCCGGTCAGTGAGGATTTCATCCTTGAGACTTGCCACAACAATTTGACGCTCGACATCCTTGAAGCCATGGGAATGGCGCCATCTAAAACTTGGAAGGATTTGAAGATGCGTGGAGAGCGAGCCGAGCGATTCCTCAAGAGGAAAAAGGCAGAAAGGGGACAAATACCCAACAATGCCCCACAACCAAATTTTACCCCCAAGGGTAAAGGGAAGGCACATGCGAATGCGGTGGTCGCAAATCAAGTCTTTGAAGTGCAAGCACAACCGCAACAGCAGCAACAGCCGCAGCAGCAGCAACAGAGGGCGCCTCAACAACCGAGATGGCAGCAACAGCCCCAGAAGCAAAAGGTTGGGGAGCCAAGGTTCCCAAAAGTCTACTCGTTCAAGGAGGATGAAATCCCCGGTATCTTCAAGTACTTGGTCGAGAACAACAAGATCAAGTTGCCGCCGATTCAGGATCAAGAAGATGCCAAGAGGGTCAATGATCCGAAATACTGCGCATTCCACCGAGCGGTGCACCATCCTACCAAGGTATGCTACGCTCTCAAGGATAAAATTCAGGCCCTGATCGATGTTAGGGTCATCACTATGAAACAGCCCAAGGAGAAAAAGGTGGGCGCAAACACCGTATCCATTAGCTTTGGATCTGTTCCCTCGAGTTGGTTCCAACACGAGTCGGTGATCAAAGCGGCAGTGAAGACGGTGAACGATGATCCGCACCAGCAGCGTCAGAAAGGGCTTGTGCCACACACAGCCCCGAATGGCGATATCTTGTGGGTTCATCCGGATTTGATCACAGATGAGCAATGGGCCGGGACCTCTTCCACAAAGAACAAGAAGAAGTCGAAGAGGAAGGGCAAATCCTGTTGCGGGGCCTCTGCTATACCGGGGGTGGATGACGACAGAATTCCGACTTTCCCGCTGTCTGAAGATGAACAAGAAGCTTTTGCAACCCGAAGTGGGAATGAGTATCATTTCAAGTATCCGGATGCCACCGAGCAGTTGGGTACCAAAACCCCACCTTCCAAGACGCTGGCAGAACTAGGGATTGCAGCAATTCCCCCAACGCCAGCAGCTACGGAGAAGATCCCACAGAAGGATAAAGGAAAAGAGCCTGTACGTCAAGAAGCTCAGAACCCGAGGCCGTCTCGATTCAATCATCCAATTGGGCGAGACAAACCGGGGAATGCAAGCTCCCCACCACATTTTGACATCATGGCACAATTGGCCAACATCCCGGCCCGGATAACTCTATACGAGTTGCTGCGATTGTCGAAAGATACACGGAAGGCGCTGCAAGAAGCCTTGAGTGATTCCGAAGCCTTCTTAACTCGAATCAAGCCATCTTCCGAAGAACCAGAGTCATCAGCTCAACAATGCAATCTGGCGGCACATCACTTCCCCTGCATCTCTTTCACCAAGGAAGATATGCAGACGAAGAATTCAAATCATGATAGGCCGTTGTACTTCACCGGGCATATTGGCTCCAGCGTTGTCAACCGGATCCAAGTCGATCCGGGTTCCGCTGTCAGCATCATGCCATTTCGATTGATGCATCATCTCGGAATCCCGACTAGCAAATTAGCGTCCACTGGCATGACGATTTACGGATTCAACACCAGCGGGTCCAAACCCTTGGGGAAGATCCGAATCAAATGCCAGATTGGGGATTTGAAGTCGGAAGTAACATGCTATGTGATTGACGCGGAAACTTCCTATAATTTGTTGTTGGGTCGGCCTTGGATCCACGGTAACCTTATAGTCCCGTCAACTCTGCATCAGTGCCTCAAATACGTGGGCACAGATAATGAAGTCAAGACGGTGGTCGCGGATAAGCAACCGTTCAAGGGATTGGAGAATTATTTCACCGATTCCCTTTTATACGGCGCTGAATCCGATACTGAACCATCGGCCTAAGGAACGGACAGCGGAGATGAAGCTGATACCGAACCAGGGCTTGATTACGATGGCGATTTTGTTTTAAACGACATTGTACCCATTGTAATCAATCTTGACGATGATGAATCATCGGAAGGTAGTTGTAATTGGCAACTTGCCGAAGAACTATCAATAAACGATGATTTAGAGTACTCGACGGGTCTTGATGATATCACCAACGAACTCTATGCTAACCCTGATTTATATATGCCTCTTCAATCATTTTGTTTGACGAAGAAGCAGGTACACGACCCTTGCGGAACAACGCTTATCATCCCCGCAGGGATTGGGGGTGGAAAGGAGGTCGTCTACGGCAAAGGAAGAGCATCTCCGATACCCGACCACTTCATGAAAGAGGAAGACGACGATGATAAACCGGCCCGTCATCTGTCCAAATACGATGCAAAAGCACGCAACATGATGGAAAGGCACGGGTATGACTTCAAGGCCGGAGAAGGTCTTTTCTTTGGTCGAGGTCCGCGGGTTCCACCCCGGATGGCCTATGTACCGAAGGGAAAACCCGATAATTACTATCGCCACAAAAGAGGGCTAGGCTATGTCTCATCAGATGATGAGTGTGGCTGGCAAATCATCGACCAAATTGCTAACAAGACTAGGAAGGGATATTCTTTCGACTCTTCGGGTTGGGATTCTGACGCTAGTCTTGGTGAGGTGTTTAAGAAGCTAATGTCAAACATGGTCACGGTCGATCCAACGATAATAGAAGAAGATGATGAGATGCCGACATGGGAAGACCCGTGGGTTCATCACTTAAGCATGCAGTACGGTGATAGGTTCGAGCAAAGAGAGCCTCCTACCGAAGACCAAGTTGTTCAGGTGAATATGGGAACCGAGGAGAATCCAAAGCCAATATTCATCAGCGACAGCCTCCTACCTGAGGAGAAGGAGGAGTTGATTTCTCTTATCCGGGAGTATATCGACGTATTCGCCTGGAATTATGAAGACATGCCAGGCCTCGATCCAAACGTAGCGGTGCATCGTCTCAACATTAAGCCGGATGTCAAACCGGTCAAACAACAACAACGACGGTTTCGTCCGCAAATGATGGAAGCGATCGAGGCTGAAGTCAAAAAGCTCGTCGATTCGGGATTCATCCGAGAGGAGCAACATCCCGAATGGCTTGCCAATATTGTTCCGGTCCTAAAGAAGAACGGGAAGATCCGGATATGCATCGACTTCAGGGATCTCAATGCAGCCTGTCCAAAAGATGATTTTCCTCTCCCCATCACGGATGTTATCATTGACAATACGTGTGGGTTCGAGAGGATGTCCTTCATGGATGGTTTCTCTGGTTACAACCAGGTAAAGATGCATCTGGATGATGAGAAGCACACTGCATTTAGAACGCCTCTCGGCGTGTTCTGCTACACGGTCATGCCCTTCGGCTTGAAGAATGCAGGTGCTACATATCAGCGAGCTATGACGAGGATCTTTCAGGAACATCTCCGAAAGACGGTTGAGTGCTACGTGGACGATCTGGTCGTGAAAAGTCGTGATAAGAATGATCACATCAAAGACTTGAAGACCATGTTCGATTTGATGCGGGCCCATCAGTTGAAGATGAACCCTACCAAGTCTTTCCTCGGAATGGCTAGCGGAAAATTCCTGGGGTTCGTCGTCACCACCAAAGGTATTCACATTGATCCGCACAAAGTGAAGGCGATCAATGAATTGCAACCTCCAAGGAACCTCAAGGAGCTCAGAGGACTGCAAGGGCGATTGGCGTATATCCGTCGGTTTATCTCAAACCTTTCAGGAAAATGCCAACCGTTCTCCAGGCTCACAAAGAAGGGCGTGTCATTCGTATGGGACGAGGCCTGTCAAAAGGCGTTCGAGAGTATCAAAGAATATCTCTCGAAACCTCCCGTACTCGTTGCACCGAAATCGGGCAAACCGTTCTTGATTTATGTCAAGGCGACGAGCCACTCATTAAGTGCATTGCTTGCACAAGATGACGATAACGGTCACGAGCAGGCGGTATACTACTTAAGCCGAACTATGGTGGGCGCGGAATCTCGATATCCTATGATTGAGAGAGAATGCCTCGCTTTAGTGTTCGCCATCCAGAAGATGCGGCATTACTTGGTTGGACAAACCATCTACGTCATCTCCAAAGTTAACCCGGTCCGAGTGTTCATGACTCAACCGGCTTCCATGAGCTGGCGATTAGCGAAGTGGGCTTTACTCTTGTCCCAGTACGATCTGCACTTCAAACAGCAGAAGTCAGTAAAAGGACAGGCCATCTGTGATCTCTTGGCGGCTAATCCAGCTACGGACGCCGCCGAGATATACGACGACTTACCTGATGAAACCCACGAAGTCAACACAACTTCACACCAACAAGTGTGGCGTTTGTACTTCGACGGCGCTTCAAGAGCAGCTAATGCCGCAGGTACTCCTGGATGTTCTAAGGTCTCCTCCGGAGTTGGAGTGGTCTTAGTTTCCCCAGGAAAACATGTGATGCCTCGCGCCTACTCATTAACTGAGCCGTGCTCGAATAACGTAGCAGAATATAACGCACTGATTATAGGACTCAACTTTGCCAAAGAGCTGGGGGTTGAGTATCTCGAAGCTTTCGGTGATTCTCAACTAATCGTCAAACAGGTACAAGGGGAGTACGAAGTCCGAAGTCAAGATTTGCTACCATACCACAAGATGGCGGTAGAACTGGCGGAATCATTTGAAGGATTTTTCATCGAACACGTTCCGCGGTTGCAGAACACTTACGCAGATGCGTTAGCAGCTCTAGCTGTTTCTCTGGCGCAGCCACCCGGGACAGAGCAATTTGTCACGGTAAGAACGCACCAACTTTTAGTGCCGCTTCATGATGAAGACGACAAGGAAGAAGAGGTTCAGGAGGCGCACACAACTCAGGCTGAGTTTGAGCCCCGGGATTGGCGCTTCCCCATCATCGACTACGTCCTACACGGAATCTTGCCAGAAGACGTGAAGGAGAGAGAGTCGATCAGACGAAGAGCTCCAAGATTCTACTATAATACAGAGAATCGAACGCTATACCGCAAGGGGTATGATGGTATGCTGGCACGTTGCCTATCAACCAAAGAAGCTGAAGAAGTGCTTAAGGAGGCGCATGAAGGAGAGTGCGGCGCGCACCAACCTGGTCCCAAGCTCTATGATCGTATCAGGAGAATGGGATACTTTTGGCCCTCCATGATGCATGAGGCAATTGTATACGCCCGGAAGTGTCACGCATGTCAAGTACACGCAAATTACATGCACCAACCTCCGGAACATCTACATCCTTCGGTCACATCGTGGCCGTTCGAGACCTGGGGAATGGACATTGTCGGTCCTATAAACCCCCCATCAGTCAAAGGTGACCGGTTCATCCTGGCCATCACCGATTACTTCTCCAAATGGGCTGAGGCAGTTCCACTCAGAGAAGTCAAGACGAGCAACGTCATTGCATTCATCAAGCACCATATCATCTACAGGCATGGTGTTCCAAGACGAATCATACACGACAATGGTCCTCAATTTATCAGCAACGCCTTCATAAGGTTCTGCGAAAAGTTCAAAATTCAGGACATCTCGTCAACAGCTTATAATCCCACAGCAAACGGATTAGCTAAAGCCTTCAACAAGACTATCATAAAGCTCTTGTCAAAGCTTGTGAAAAATAACAAGCGAGATTGGGATGATAAGCTCGGCGCAGCTCTATGGGCCTATCGTACCACGGCGCGCACACCGACTGGCGCCACCCCATACTCATTGGTGTATGGATGTGAAGCCGTTCTCCCTCTGGAAGTTCAAATTCCATCTCTTCGGATCGCTCTTGCAACCCAGATGACGACCGAGGAACAACATCAGAAGCGCCTCGAAGAACTCGAGATGCTCGATGAAAAGCGCCTGGAAGCTCAGCAGCATATTGAGTTTTACCAAGCCAGGATTTCTCGAGCCTTCGACAAAAAGGTTCGACAAAGGAGTTTTAAGGAAGGAGATTTGGTCTTGACTGAAAGACGTCCTATGATCCTTAACTCCAAGAAGAAAGGCAAATTTAAACCTAAATGGGAGGGACCGTTCGTAGTAGAAACAGTTTACTCGAACGGCGCCTATCGTCTAGTCACCAAAGATGGTGACCGGCTCATGATGCCAATAAATGGCAA
>BQKN01030059.1:0-12070 GCA_022839385.1 Asparagus kiusianus
TCTTTTTCGTATTTTGATTTTCATTGTAACCGGCTCTTATAAAAAGACCGGATCTTTGTAACGCATAAAGTTGTTAACTAAGATGGCAATGATATCAATGAAGAAAGGTACAAATTTTCCCGCGAACAGTATGATTTGAAGTAAATCACATGCTGAGTGGGTGAACCCTTCCCTTCAAACGGCGTGAAGTTGATTAGGTTGAACTTCGCCGGATATGGGATTGATTCCCATTCTCTTGGGTATGGACAAGGAATGCCCGTTTTCTTCACCTCTTGAGCAAAAATCAACGTATTGATCTTGCTCTCGAGGTTTTTGATCTTCAAACTTTCACCCGTGTTTTCGTTAGCATGATTCTGAGGTGGAAGCGTGGCGTTGTGACTAGCATCCTCATTACCACCCCCTGCATTGACGGGCGGATTATTGGCATTGCGAGCTTCATCCGTATCCGTGTGCTCATCTTCCTGAACAACCTGGTTACGGCGGCTTGGTTTGCCTTGCTAGTTCGTCAGTGCCTGGATTTGTTGCTCATGCATTTCTCTCATATTCTGCATGGCCATCTGTATTTCGAACCTGAAGCTCTCCTGTTGTTTGGCCATGGCATCTTCGAGCATCTTGGCCACTTGTTCCGCGCTTATCATGAATGACTCGCGGGGTTGTCCTTCGCTGGATACAGTATTGTCAGATGCAACTGCCGAGCCGGCATCCGATTCTTCATCTCCTGAAGGTAATCTTGTCCGAACCCTACCATATGTTGCACGAATGATAGCTCCGGACTGCAGACGAGTTACACGTCGGGGCACTTCTGGAATCGCCTCGGGATTGTCCTGAGCCGATGTTCCTTTGCTGGTCATATTGGCAGTGACCCTTGGAAATTCTCCATCTTCTTCGTCGGAAACGCCTATGCCTTGGTTTTGGCGTTTCGGTACTAAGCCTTTCAAAAACTGAAACTCTTTCGGGGACTGCCTTGATGCAGTTACACTCAGACAATACCGTCCGGATGAGTTTGGAACAAGGGCATTGAGTTTCTAGCCTTCGAGGACTTCTCTTTCTGGCTTTGCTCGTACCCCCAACACGATAGTACAACTCGTCAGTTTGAAGGTCGGAGTAACCTATCGTGTGTTGGCACAATTTCTCAGGTATAACGTCATCGTCATCAGACGATAATGTCTCCTTCTGAGGGTGAACTGCCTTCTTCGGGCTTTCGAGAGTCAAGCGCCTCGAAATATGCCTTTGTGGGCGTGAATTCTCAGCGGGCTCCTGGACTTCAATGCGCAGAGTAGTGCGCTTAGTTGCCCTGATCTCTTTGTCATGTTGAGGGTTGCGGCGACCCCCAGCATGTTGAATCATTCGGGGCTTCTTTAGTGGGCCCAAACGTTCTTGGACTGGAGCTTTGCTTCGCTTCTCGAGAAGTGGACCGAGGTGCTCCAAGACTGACTTCCTTCTTTGGGATGGTCCTGCGGGATCTCCCGGAGCAGTTATGGAAATCATCGGCGATTTGGGTTGGTTCACCGGAGGTTAAACTTTCGAAGGCTGCAGTTGTTGTTCCTTAGTCTGACTCGCCGCTTCAGACTTCGGCCTCCAAACTTTGCGAGTTGGTGGCGGTTTCTTGGCCACTTCTTTCTGCAGCTTTCTACGGGCTTCTTCGACTTGAGCCCGTGCCTACGCTGATAGTGCGCGGCGCTTACGAATGCGCTCCTCCAGCGTCGAATGATTCCGTTTGACACGGACCCATTCGTTCGTTGGCAGCTTGGAAAAGCTACCATTCATCAGTTGCTGAGGCTGTTTGCCCCTTCCGTTCTTCAGATCCGCCTTGTAGCGGACTCCGTCTACGGATTCCATCGCCTTCGCGTACTGTCGCGCCAAGCGCTAGCGTTGCCTTTGACGGGCTCTCTTCGAGAGAGTCACCACGCCCTTTGCGGCGGAAGAGTTGGCCAGAACAGATCTGACCTGGTTGGAGGTTGGGAGAATCTCACCCGATGCAACTTTGGCATCAAACGGGGCGAGATCTTCGTTGGTGTTTTCCACATCTTCATACCAACGAGCTTTTCTCCTGGTGGAGAACTTCTTAGACTTGCGGGGGGAGGTAGATCCGGACGAGGACGACAGGTACTCCTCGAACTTCTGTTGGTCGAATTCATACTCGACCTCCTCCACGACCGGGATTGAGATCCGCGGCTGTGACGCTTCGATCTTGGCAGCGAGATCGGCGGCTCCCACTGTGGTCACCAGATTGTTCGCGGGAAAAATCGTAGCTTTCTTCACTGATTCCATTGCTATCTCAAATAACTGTTTATCGGTTACAAAGATCCGGTCTTTTTATAAGATCCGGTTATAATGAAAATCAAATAAAAGAAAAGAAAAATTACATCTTTTTCTCCTTGTTTGTCGAGCAAATCACGAGCTCCTGTTTTGCGGTCGCTCGCTTGCGTGGGTTCTTTGCCTACGCCGGGGTTTATCCGTGGACCACCGCGCGATCTAGATCCGGTCGGATCTACGTAGTATGACGGGTATTATTTCGGCAAGGAAATAATAGCCGGGGGAAATTAGTTCACCAAGGAAATAATCGCCCGATTCTCGGGATCAAAGACCAATCTTTGATCCGGAGGATGACTGCGTAGATCTGAGGTCTGGTCCCTCTCGAACTCTTGCCTTATTTGGCGTTGACGATCGCCGAGCACCGGATCTGGAAGAGCAAGTCCTTAAAGTCCCAAAGCTTTAATCTTTTCTAAGTCTCGAGCCTTGAATCTAGCAGAGCTTCGCCTCCAAAATTTTCAACCCTTGAAAATGAGCCCCTACTCTCCTATTTATAGCCTCTCTTTACTGTGCCCAGGCACAGGTGGCTGAACCACCTAGCCACCTATAGGTGGCTCGGCCACCGAGCCACCAACAGGTGGCTCGGCCGGCCACCTTGGTGGCTCGGCCACCGAGCCACCTTTTGGTGGCTCGGTGGTGGCCGAGCCACCTTGGTGGCCGCCGAGCCACCACATGGTGGCTCGGTGGTGGCCGAGCCACCTTGGTGGCCGCCGAGCCACCACAAGGTGGCTCGGTGAGCCACCTGAGCGGCTCAGTTTTGACCGATTCCTCTAGGTGTTTGTTGTTTTACCGTTGTGTTCATTTTTCGGTTCTGTGGTTGATTTATTCGGACTTGATTCGTTGATCTGATTTGACAGTAAATCCGGATCCTGATTTGACAGTAAATCCACTTTTGAGTTCGAGTCCGAAACTGATCTTGATTCGATCTTGATTCGTTCGAGTCCGCTCTTGGTTGGATGACTTGTGGATTCCTCAACTCGTTAGCTTGATTCCGCACGCGAGTGGATTTATTCCGTTGTTTGCGTGCGGTTCGTTAGCCTCGTAGCCTCGTTAATCCGCTTCGTCGCGTATCACTTGGCTTCGGTGTTGTGGACTAACGTTCGTGTTTGGATACGTTGCCCGATGGTTGGTTTGACGTCGTCGAGCTGTGTTAAGGGACCTATAGGCAGTTTTATATGCCTACAAACACGATGAGTCGACTCATGACTTATTATGGGTCGACTCATGGGTCATGGGTCGACTCATAATTCATGAGTCGACTCAGCAGAAACTAAAAGGCAATAGGACTCGATATCGTGAGTCGGCTCATGACAGTCATGGGTCGACTCAACCTGATGAGTTGACTCATGACATATCATGGGTCGACTCATAGACTAAAAACTGCATTCTTCGATTTCTGTTGCACACGATTTGCAAATTTGCAACTCAACCTCATACCTGAGGCATATCCACCTCCTCATAAACTCAAAACACTAGTTTTCATGTACAACCATGCCATGAAGATATTTTATCATATATCAAATATTGCGTTTCACTAATATTCACATATAAGAATTATCAAGATCAACGGGGTCTTACAAACACAATGAAAGCTCACACTCAATTATTACAACTCTCACCAACCTAAATATACTATATATAAAAATACAATAAGCTCAATGTGGGTGAGTGTAAACAATGAGTAAAATCAAATCTAACTCAAATAGCAAACTAGCAATAATAAGAATACGAAAATTAATACTAGAGAAAAGAGTTAGAAAACTTCTCTATAAACACAAAGAGAGGATGAGAAGATATTGAAGATGAACTCCTCAACAGATTATGCAAGCTCCTCTTTGTAAAAGCAAACCCCAGAAAACAAAACAAATTGTAAAACCCTCTTAAACTTGTTTAAAACTTTCTTCAATGTTGCTAATAGAAGAGGGGTATTAGCCCTTATGTTTTGATGATGTTTTACAACCACCATTATTGGTACTAATTGCTTATTGAGTGTAAATGTAGTGAATTCATATATCAAGCATGTTAGTGCCTCGAATGGAGGATTGGATGTAATATCCGCTACAACGATGATATCCAAAGGAGGAGGAGGCATAGTGATGAAGCAATGTTATTTCAAGAACAACAAATTCATATAGAAGCTTCATCCATCTCAAGCTATATCAAGACCTAAGAATTATATTCTATGTGAGGATATTAGCTAGTTTTTATTTCCTCTCTAGTGCTAGAATGTAAGCAAAGAGTTATCAATTTCACTTGAAGCTATTGGGATATCACACACACGTTTTCATACTTATGTTTTAAAGTGTTTTTCATAAAATACTATTTCTTACAAGTATGAGGACCTATTTGCAAAATTTCTTTTCTAAACAATTTGTTTTTAGCATTAAAAACATTTTACAAAGTTCCACATTTTTCAGAAGTCAAATGAATATTTTACAAATTGTTAAAGTGTGTCAAAATCAGCTTTTTTAGAATGTATCAGAATGCGGTCGACCACACCTGTGTTCATTCGTCAGTGGGCAGCAGAGAGTTTGTCGGTCGATCGTCGCGGTCGAGCGAGAGCTCAAAATTTCTATCGGTCGACCACACCGGTCGACCGAAGAAGTCTCTGCTTGTTTTTCTCAGTTTCCAATCTGGATCGCGGTCGACCGCAAATTTTGTCGGTCGACCGTCGTATGTTTTAAACGGTAATTTTTGTACTTTCTTCAGCGCCGCTCAGTACAGATTTCAGCGACGTTTGTTTCTAGATTTTGGGGGATTAAGGGTATTGGTTTAAACAGCTGGTTTCTCCTATTTAAACTCAACCTCTTCTTCTTCCTCAGGTGTCCCAGCTCTTTCAAAAATATTCTGAGAACTGTTTTTTCATAGAGCTTAAATTTCAAACCTGTTTTCTGAGCCTTTGTGTTTCGCATCCCAGCTTTAGTGTGATCTTCTCTTTGCCATAGGGACATTGTAAGGAGAGGGTTCTTACACCACTTCTACTATCTTGAGGGTGTGATCTTGTGTAGATCAAACTGTGTGGGAGTATGATCTTGTGTAGATCAAACTGTGTAGTGTGAGATCGTGAGGGGATTGTTGTGTAGACGAAGTTTCGGCTTCCAAACCGGGTTGTGTAGTGGATTTCTCCTCGAGAGTGGGGAGCGGGGACGTAGGTTAGCGGACCGAACCTCATTAACATATCGCGCATCACAGGATAACGATTCCTAACCCTATCTTCTCTATTTTGATTGCATTAGATTATTGTGGTTTGCTTGTCTTATTTTTATTGCATAAATATAGCCTCTTGACCCTAATCACCCCCCTCTAGGGTCCAACAATTGGTATCAGAGCTTGGTCTTTATATTAGTTTTTGGTTTAATCACCTTAGAGAAAAGATCCTATGGAGGCTTCATTGAATGTGCATATGCTAGAAGGACAATCCACCACTAGACCACCTCTTTTCACCGGTAGTAATTTTGCTTATTGGAAGGCTAGGATGAGAATTTACTTTCGTTGCATTGATCTTGACATCCTAGAGCTCTTAGAGAAGAAGTATGTAGAGAAGTCCAAAGTCGGAAACATGACCGATGGAGAAAGGCACTAAGCCAATCTCAATGCTAAGGCTATGAATGCCTTAATTTATGGTCTTTCTCCTAACGAGTATAATAGGATTTTCACGTGTGCAACCGCATACGAAATATGGGTGAAATTGTGTATTACACACGAAGGAACCCCCCAAGTTAAGGAATCTAAGATTAGTGGACTTATGCATGAATATGAGTTATTTCAAATGCTTCCAAATGAATCAATTGATGCTATGTTTTCTCGCTTCACTAACATTATCAATGAATTGCATGGTCTTGACAAGAAATTGACTATTTAAGAGATGAACTACAAGATTCTTCGTTCATTGACTCCGATGTGGGAACCCAAGGCGACAGCGATAGAAGAAGCTCATGACCTTACCACTTTACCTCTCGATGGCCTCATCGGAAAGCTCAAGGTCCATGAGAAGAAGCTCAAGGGGAAGGAGAAGGAGGAAGTGCCCTCACGAGAAGTTGAGCAGCCATCATCAAAATTGAAGACCATAGCTCTCAAAGGAGCTAGTGATTACTCCTCTCCGTCATCGGATAGTGAAGTGGATTTTTCTAGAGAAGTGGCTCATCTCTCTAGAAGAATCTCTAGACTCATAAAAATGGATAAGAAATTTAACCCCCGATCTAACAACAAATTTTCTTCACATGTTGGAAAATGTTTCGCATGCAATGAGCCAGGCCACATCGCTAAGGATTGCCCTAAGCTCAAGGAGAAGTACATGAAGTATAAGAAGAAGAAGGCTATGTATGCCAGATGGGAAGAATCCGAACCAAGTGAGTCGGATAGCAATGAAGAAGGAGCCAAACTTGCTCTTCATGACCCCAACATTTGTTTCATGGCCCATGAGCAAGAGGTAATATCCGAGACCGAAAGTGAATCTTTCTACATGCAATGTGACATAGCTACGACTCTATAAGAATTAAACTTTGAATTTAAGAGAATGTCAAAAGAATACTCTTCTTTTAAAAAATTGCATGCTTCTTGTGATATTAAGCTAGAACAATTAACAACCTCTCTTGCACTAAAAGATGAATTGCTAGGAGATCTCGATTTCGAGAATAAGCAATTAAGATAAAAGATTAAAAGACTAGAAATTGAGAGTGGTAGGACTAGACCCATTTGTAGGCATCGAAAATTGCCGATAGGTCCCCGAACATAGCTCGGTGTCAACGAGCGACGATCAAACGTCACTACCCGGTTCACAAGAGCTCAAATGACGCCGGTGAGCGACTGAAGCAAACCGACGGATCACGAGGATACGGGTTGACCGAAAACCCCGCTATCACCGCAATCGGACCAACGCCCGCTGTGCCCCAATCACCCCACAGATAATCCAACCATCGGGGCCTACAGAGCTCGCCGTCATGATTCCAACGCATCCGAAATCACTCAAATCCGAGTTCGGACGAAAAGTCAACGGCAAGTCAACAGCAGGACAACGGCACGGCCCCGGGCTGAACCGGGGACACCCAAGCGAGTCTCGGCTGGCTCGAGACACCCCATGGGGGGTGTCTCGGCCTTGGCCAAGACACCCCACATGGGGTGTCCCGGCCTTGGCCAGGACACCCCTAGGGGGGTGTCTCTCCTCTTGGGGTGTCCATAAGACCCCTATATGCTCTCTTATGGCTATAAATAGCCCCCTTAGCCCTCCATTTACAAGGGCTCTTGATTTTGCTCTGGTTTAGCCTTGGAGAAGAATTTCCGGTCTTGGGATTATCCTCGAGATCTGAAATTCTAGAGTCTGAAGCGGCGAAGCCCTGCTGGAGTGAGGAGTCAGAATTCTTCATCAAGGTTCATTCACCCCCCCCTCTGGTCCTTAGTGTTGCTCCTTAGCGGTGACACTAAGAAGAGCTATTATCTCGTTTTAGCCGAGATATACGCTTATAACCTCTAGATCTTGCGCGGATCGACGAGGTTTTGTTTCTATATCCTACGCGGATAGACGAAATTCTGCCGGATTTTACCGGCAAGGATCTTGAAGAGTCGGCGGTCCACGGACATCGACGTCCCCGTCACAGGCCAACAACCCACGCAAGCGAGACCGTACCAAACCGGGCTCTCGTGTTTATTTTCGTTTAAGTTGTAATCTTTTGTTTTCATTTAAACTCTGTTGTAACGCTCAAAGTTGTAACAGATCTCAAAAAAAGAGAACATCAATGAAAACAGCAACTTTTACCGGAAACAAGCTGGCGACCACAGTGGGAGCCGCCGACCTCGCTGACGAGATCGGAGTGACGCAACCGGCCTTCAAGATCCGGGTGAATGAAGAGATCGAATACGAATTCGATCAGAAGAAGTTCGAAGAGTACCTCTCCTCCTCCTCCTCCAGATCCGCCTCTCCGCAACGGCGTAGAAAGAACTCATCTCCCAAAAGGGCTCGCGGGATCTCTAACTCCTCAATCCGAGACTCCGCCACCGTTGCCACTACGCCCGTACCACGCAACGGCCCCGCGTCGATCAGCGTGGTTAAGGCTGTAGATCCGGCCCTCACAACCGCCACAAAGGCGATAGGTGATGCTGCTCCAACTCCATCAAAGAGAGCGCTTCAAAGACGTCGCCAACGTCTCGCTCAACAACTCGCCAAGGCCAAGGAGTCAAAGGATGGAGTGCGCTATGCAGAGGACTTGAAGTCAAGGCAGCGACAAGAGCAGCGGCAAGCAGTCAACCTCCCCTCCAAATCAGAAGCAAACGAGTGGATCCGAGTCAAAAGGAACCGCTCCACGCTCGAGGAGCGAATCAAGAAGCGCCACGCTCTACTTGCACACGCCCGGCTCCTCCTAAAGAAGGCAGAGGAGATGCAGCAAGGAACGGTGGTCAAAACACCGTCTACAAGCAAATCGGTGTGGGTGCCCAAGGCAAACCCAACACCTCAAACCAACAAGGGCAAGATTATCGCCCAGAGTTCAACCAAATCAGAGCATACTCCTCCCATACCGGCACCCTCAACAGGGCCAGGTAAAAAAGGGGATCATTCAAGATCCCAGGTTCCTTTGACGAGTTGCCTCGGTCCCTTACCGGAGAACCGAGGCAGAATACCCGTCAAAGAACGGCTGGGACCATTGAAAGGTCCCCAAACTAAAATCCAGACTGGGGGTGGAATCAATCCCCCCAAGAATATTGACAAAGGGAAAGCCCCTATTACCGACCGCACTGAATTGCGAGTCGAGCTGAAAGAGCCCGTTCGATTTCTACGCTCTCAAAAGCGTAAAATTGAACGGGCCACTCTTGAAAAATCTAACCATGTTTTGCATTCCCAAAGGGAAACACACTCGTCTGAGGATGAGCATGTTATACCGAGGGACATCCACCAGCACTCTGTAGGTTGCTCCAGCTATCAAGCTGATGAGTTGTACTACAGGGCTGGGGGTGTGGAAAAATCTCGAAAGAGGTACATGCAGGATATGGAGTCCCACTGCCCGTGTGCCAACATTATCAAGGCAGTGTTGTCCGAGTGTTGCTGTGCTCAAACCCCAACAAGAATCTCGGTGTTCGAGAGACTCTCCAAGCCGAAGCGTTTCCGCAAGAAGAAATCGCTCCGCCGAGAGGATGAATACTCGAAAGTGTCAGTCAACATGACCGGCAGAGGGGGATCAACACCACGTCTCAACTTGGATCAACTTGCCGAGGCATCCCGATGCATGACATGGTTGCGGTCGGGAACCATCAAACGAAACACTTACCCAAGAGTACACAAGGGACTTTCCCTAGAAGAGGAGGAATCCGATGCTGATTCTGATACCTGCTCCGCCGTCGCATCCGATGACACGGCTTCAAGTGCAGGCCAACCTTATGAATCGCTCTTGATCAGCGCCGAACAAATGTCGAAGATACTTGAAGAAGCCCTGGCCAAGCAAAAGGAGAGCTTCAAATTTGAAATGGAGATGGCCATGCAGCGGATGAGGGAGATGCACGATCAACAGATCGCGGCGATGATGGTTCACCAAGGAGAACCGAGCCAACGCAATCCAGAGGAGCATGAGCGGGAGGCGGATAATGTCAACATCCCTCCTGTCAACACCAGCACTGGGGGTGGTCCCGCAGAAGAAAATGCAAAAGAGGACCACGCCGCCTCTCCCAGGAGCCACTCGAAGACCGAGACGAGTGAGGACAGGAAGATGAAAGACCTGGAGAGCAAGATCAATGCATTGATGAATGCTCAGGAGGTAAAAAGATCCGGTATACCCTGCCCATATCCAAGGGAGTGGGAATCGATCCCATATCCGGCAAAGTTCAATCTGATTAACTTTACGCCGTTTGATGGGAAGGGTTCCCCTACCCAGCATTTAATCTACTTCAAGTCTCATTTAGGAATCATTTCCGGAAATGAGCCCCTCATGGTGCGGTCATTCGTTGGCACTCTTCGCGGAGCTGCCTTCGATTGGTACCGCCGTCTCAAGCCTGGGAGCATCAACGGCTGGGATGACATGGAGGACATGTTCCTAACAAACTTCTTTGATGATGACACCGAGGTTTCAATCGGCACGCTGTTCGATGAAAAACAAAAGAACGGCGAGACGGTTGAAAACTTCGTGAAAAGGTTCCGGAACAAGGCTATGAATTGCAGAGATCCGGTCAGCGAGGATTTCATCCTCGAGACTTGCCACAACAATTTGACGCTCGACATCCTTGAAGCCATGGGAATGGCGCCATCTAAAACCTGGAAGGATTTGAAGATGCGGGGAGAAAGAGCCGAGCGATTCCTCAAGAGGAAAAAGGCAGAGAGGGGACAAATACCCAACAATGCCCCGCAACCAAATTTTACCCCCAAGGGTAAAGGGAAGGCGCATGCAAATGCAGTGGTCGCAAATCAGGTCTTTGAGGTGCAAGCACAGCCGCAACAACCTCAACAGCCCCAGCAGCCGCAACAACAACAACAGAGGGCGCCTCAACAACCCAGGTGGCAGCAACAGCCCCAGAAGCAAAAGGTTGGGGAGCCGAGGTTCCCAAAGGTTTACTCGTTCAAAGAAGATGAAATCCCCGGTATCTTCAAATACTTGGTCGAGAACAACAAGATCAAGCTACCGCCGATTCAGGATCAAGAAGATGCCAAGAGGGTCAACGATCCGAAATACTGCGCATTCCACCGAGCAGTGCACCATCCTACCAAGGTGTGCTACGCTCTCAAAGACAAGATTCAGGCCCTGATCGATGTTGGGGTCATCACTATGAAACAGCCCAAAGAGAAGAAGGTGGATGCGAACACCGTATCCATTAGCTTTGGATCTGTTCCCTCGAGTTGGTTCCAACACGAGTCAGTGATCAAAGCGGCGGTGAAGACAGTGAACGATGATCCACACCAGCAGCGCCAGAAAGGGCTTGTGCCACACACAGCCCCAAATGGCGAAATCTTGTGGGTTCATCCGGACCTGATCGCAGATGAACAGTGGGCCGGGACCTCTTCCACAAAGAACAAGAAGAAATCGAAGAGGAAGGGCAAATCCTGTTATGGGGCCTCTGCTATACCGGGGGTGGATGATGACAAAATTCCAACCTTCCCACTTTCTAAGGATGAGCAAGAAGCCTTTGCAACTCGGAGCGGGAACGAATATCACTTCAAGTATCCGGATGCTACTGAGCAGTTGGGTACCAAAACCCCACCTTCCAAGACGCTTGCAGAGTTGGGAATTTCAGCAATTCCCCCAACACCTGCAGTGGCGACGGAGAAAATCCCGCAGAAGGATAAAGGAAAAGAGCCCGTACGACAAGAAGCTCAGAACCCGAGGCCGTCTCGATTCAATAATCCAATTGGACGAGACAAACCGGGGAATGCAAGCTCTCAGCCCCATTTCGACATTATGGCGCAATTGGCCAACATCCCGGCCAGGATAACTCTATACGAGTTGCTGCGATTGTCGAAGGATACACGGAAGGCACTACAAGAAGCCTTGAGTGATTCCGAAGCCTTCTTGACCCGGATCAAACCATCTTCCGAAGAACTGGAGTCGTCAGCTCAGCATTGCAATCTGGCGGCACATCACTTCCCCTGCATCTCTTTCACCAAAGAAGACATGCAGACGAAGAACTCCAATCATGATAGGCCGTTGTACTTCACCGGGCATATTGGCTCCAGCGTTGTCAACCGGATCCAAGTCGATCCGGGTTCCGCTGTGAGCATCATGCCATTCCGATTGATGCATCATCTCGGAATCCCGACTAGCAAATTAGCGTCCACTGGCACGAC
>BQKN01030066.1:0-10836 GCA_022839385.1 Asparagus kiusianus
TCAAGGACGGTGAACATTCAAGGGTCACCGCCAACATGACCAGCACAGGAACAACGGCTCAGGATAACCCCGAGACGATTCCAGAAACATCCCGACCCAGGACTCGTTTACAATCTGGGGCTATCATTCGCGCAACGTATGGTAGAGTCCGAACAAGAGTACCTTCGGGAGATGAAGAGTCAGATGCTGGCTCCGCAGTGGCGTCTGATAATACAGTGTCCAGTGAGGGACAGCCCCGCGAGTCGCTCATGATAAGCGCGGAGCAGGTGGCCAAGATGCTTGAAGATGCCATGGCCAAACAACAAGAAACTTTTAGGTTCGAGATGCAAATGGCCATGCAGAATATGAGAGAGATGCATGACCAACAACTTCATGCATTGAGGCACCAACAAGGCGAACCAAGTCAGCCCAACCAGAACAACCTGGAGGAGGAGGGCACAAATGAAGCTCGCAATGCTAATAACCCTCCCATCAATCCAGGGAGTGGTAATGATAATACCAGTGAAGACACAGGTGAAAGCTTAAAAATTAAGAATCTCGAGAACAAAATCAACACATTGATTTCTGCTCAAGAGACTAAGAAGACGGGCATTCCCTGTCCTTACCCAAGAGAATGGGAATCGATCCCATATCCGGCGAAGTTTAGTCTAATTAACTTCACGCCGTTTAATGGGATGGGTTCACCAACTCAGCATTTGATTTATTTCAAATCGCACTTGGGAGTCATCTCAGGTAATGAGCCTCTGATGGTACGGTCGTTCGTTGGCACTCTTCGCGGAGCTGCCTTCGATTGGTATCGTCGCCTCAAGCCAGGAAGCATAAACAGCTGGGATGACATGGAGTCGAAATTCCTCGCGAATTTCTTCGACGACGACACCGAAATCTCAATCGGGTCGTTGCTTGATGAAAAGCAGAAAGACGGAGAACTAGTCGAAGTCTTCGTCAAAAGGTTCCGGAATAAGGCGATGAATTGCCGGGACCCGATTAGCGAGGAGTTCATCCTCCAAACCTGCCACAACAACCTCTCACTGGACGTTTTGGAAGCAATGGGCACAGCTCCGTCCAAGACATGGAAAGACTTGAAGGTCCGAGGTGAGCAAGCTGAGCGGTTCCTTAGAAGAAAGAAGGCGGAGAGAGGCCAACCGGCTACAAATCCTCCAAAGCAGAACTTCAATCAGAAGGGAAAAGGTAAAGCTCAGGTTAATGCTGTTGATGCTAATCAAACCTTTCAATTGCAACCTCAGCAACAGCAGCAACAGCAGCAACAGCAGCGAGCTCCACAGCAATCACAGCCACATTGGCAGCAGCGGTCTCAGAAGCAAAAGTCTTCGGAGCCGAGATTTCCTAAAGTCTACTCCTTCAAAGATGACGAAGTTCCCGGCATCTTCAAATATCTGTTGGAGAACAACAAAATCCAGCTGCCTGCGATTGTGGATCATGAAGGGGCTACCAAGGTGACAGACCCGAGGTACTGCGCGTATCACAGAGCGGTTCACCATCCTACGAAGTCCTGCTACCACCTCAAGGACAAGATCCAGGCCTTGATCGATGTAGGAGTCATAACTCCGAAACCGGCCAAGAATGTGGGAGCAAATGCAGTGTCCATCAGTTTTGGATCGGTGCCTACGGATTGGTTCCAGCCTAAGCGCGTCATCAAAGTCGGGATGAAGACGGTGAACGACGATCCGCACGGACCGCGCCAAAAGGGACTCGTGCCACACACAGCTCCAAACGGTGAAATTCTATGGGTGCACCCCGACCTAATCGGAGATGAACAATGGGCTGGATCGTCATCCAAGAAGAAGTCCAAAGGGAAAGGGAAGTCTTGTTATGGAGTCTCTGCTATCCCGGGTGAAGAGGATGAAAGGATCACCACTTTTCCACTCTCCGACGAGGAACATGAGGTCTTTACGACCCGAAGTGGGAATCAGTACCACTTCAACTATCCGTCACATAGTGAACAAGCAGCTAAGCTAGGGGTGACAAAACAGGGACCACCCAAGACTATCACAGAGATGGGGGTGATCCCAATTCCCAAACCGGCTGAAGATGTTCGACGACAACCGGTTGATAAACAGAAAGAAAAGAGGCCCGAAGAGGTTCAGAATCCGAAGTAGTCTCGTTTCAGTCGTCCGATTGGAAAAGACAAACCGGAGAGTTCAAAAAACCCTCGCGCCTTCGACATTATGGCTCAGCTAGCTAACATTCCAGCGCGGATAACATTGTACGAGCTGTTGCGGTTATCCAAGGAGACTAGAGAAGCCTTGCAGGAAGCCCTGGCAGATTCAGAAGCATTCCTCACAAGGGTCAAACCAGTTTCTGAAGAACTGGATACGCTAGCCCAACAGTGCAATGTGGCAGCTAAGAACATTCCCTGCATCACCTTCACCAAAGAGGATATGCAGACGAAGAATTCAAACCACGATCGGCCCCTGTACTTCGTCGGGTACATTGGCTCCAGCGAAGTCAACCGGATCCAAGTAGATCCGGGTTCCGCTGTGAGTATTATGCCGCTTCGCCTAATGCACAGCCTGGGAATCCCAATCAGCAAGTTGGCGTCAACAGGCACAGTCATATACGGATTCAACACCAGCGGGTCAAGACCTTTGGGTAAAATCCGGATAAAGTGCCAAATGGGCGATTTAAAGACGGAGGTCACGTGCTACGTGATTGATGCTGAGACATCCTATAACTTACTATTGGGTCGGCCTTGGATCCATAGTAACGTTATAGTCCCCTCCACTCTACATCAGTGTTTGAAATACGTCGACACTGATGGAAGAGTTAGGACGGTGGTCGCGGATAAGCAACCATTCAAAGGGTACGAGAATTATTTCACAGATTCTCTCCTTTATGGTAATGAATCCGACACAGAACCATCGATCCAAGGCACGGACAGCGGAGAAGAAGCTGATCCCGAAGCCGGATTCGATTACAATGGTGGTTTTGTTTTTAATGACATTGTACCCTTTGTAATCAATCTCGACGACGAACAGTCGTCAGATGGCGGTTGTAACTGGCAACTTGCCGAACCTGAAATAAATAATGGTTTAGAGTACTCCTTGTCTTTTGATGATGTGATAAAGGGATTGTACGATAATCCCGAATTGTGTATGCCGCTCCGATCGTCGTATGTAACGAAGAAGCGTCTCCAACACTCTTTCGGAACAACTCAGATTATTCCCGCCAAAATAGGGGGACAAAAAGAAGTGATCTTCGGTAAAGGAGAAAGTCGTCCGGTGCCAGATCATTTCCTAAGAGAGGATGAAAATGATGACAAATCTGGTTTACATCTATCTAAGTACAGTTCAGAAGCGCGCAAGCTCATGGAAAGACAAGGGTATGATTTCACACTCGGAGAAGGTCTATACTTCGATCGAGGTTCCCGTGTCCCAGTCAAAGCGGCATATGTCCCAAAGGGTAAACCGGAAGGTTATTATCGTCACAAGAGGGGCTTAGGCTACGTTTCGTCAGATGACGAATGTGGCTGGCAGATCATCGATCAAATTGCTAACAAGGCTAAGGATGGGTATTTACCAGATTCTTCATCTGAAGATTCCGACACAAGTTTGGGAGAAGTGTTCAAGGCCTTAATGTCGAACATGACTACGGCTGATCCATCTACAATGGAGGACGACGATCAAATGCAAACGTGGGAGGACCCATGGGTTCATCACCTGAACATGCAATATGGTGATAGGTTCGAACAGAGAGAGCCACCCACCGAAGACGAGGTAGTCCAAATCAATATGGGTGATGAGGACAATCCAAAGCCCATATTCATCAGTGGTAGTCTTCCATCAGATGAAAAGGAGGAATTAATTGCCTTGATCAGAGAATATATCGACGTCTTCGCCTGGAACTACGAAGACATGCCAGGGCTCGATCCCAATGTGGCAATGCACCGCCTCGACATCAAGCCGGATGCCAAACCTGTCAAGCAACAGCAAAGACGGTTTCGTCCGCAGATCATGGAAGCCATCGAGGCTGAAGTTAAAAAGTTGATCGACTCAGGGTTTATCCGGGAAGAACAACATCCAGACTGGTTAGCCAATATCGTTCCAGTCATGAAGAAGAATGGCAAAATCAGGATTTGCATCGACTTCAGGAATCTGAACGAGGCATGTCCAAAAGATGATTTTCCTCTCCCAATCACGGACGTCATTATCGACAATACGTGCGGATTCGAAAGAATGTCCTTCATGGACGGCTTTTCGGGGTATAATCAAATCAAGATGCACCCGGATGACGAAAAGCATACGGCATTCAGAACGCCCCTCGGTATTTTCTGCTACACGGTGATGCCATTCGGTCTGAAGAATGCAGGTGCCACATACCAGCGAGCGATGACTAAGATTTTCCAGAAACACCTCAGGAAAACAGTTGAATGCTACGTTGATGATTTGGTGGTGAAAAGCCGCAGCAAGGAAGACCACATCAAAGACTTGAGAACAATGTTTGATCTCATGCGGAGTCATCAATTGAAGATGAATCCCACAAAATCCTTCCTCGGAATGTCCAGCGGAAAATTCCTTGGATTCGTCGTTACCACCAAGGGTATACACATAGACCCAGACAAGGTAAAGGCGATAAATGAATTGCAACCCCCGAAGAACCTAAGGGAACTCAGAGGATTGCAAGGGCGTTTAGCGTATATCCGGAGATTCATTTCAAATCTTTCCGGGAAGTGCCAACCGTTTTCGAAGCTAAACAAGAAAGGCGTATCGTTTATTTGGGACGATGCTTGCCAGAAGGCATTCGAAGATATCAAGGCATATCTAATGAATCCACCTGTTCTTGTTGCACCAAAATCAGGTAAACCGTTCTTGATTTATATCAAGGCGATGAACCATTCGATAAGTGCTTTATTAGCACAAGACGATGATAATGGTCACGAACAGGCTGTCTATTATCTAAGTCGGACCTTGATAGGCGCCGAGTCTCGATACCCGATGATCGAGAAAGAATGTCTTGCATTGGTGTTTGCGGTGCAGAAGATGCGACACTACTTAGTCGGCCAGACGATTTACGTCATCGCTAATGTTAATCCGGTACGGGTGTTCATGACTCAACCAGGTTCGATGAATTGGCGGTTGGCAAAGTGGGCCCTTCTCTTGTCCCAATATGATCTACACTTCAAACAGCAGAAGTCGGTCAAAGGACAGGCGATTTGTGATCTCTTGGCGGCAAGCCCGACAACAGATACAGTGGAAGTATACGATGACTTGCCAGATGAAACCCACGAGGTTAATACCACATCACACCAACAAGTATGGCAGTTATATTTTGATGGTGCCTCGAGAGCAGTCAATAAAGCAGTGACTCCGGGATGTCCTAAGGTCACCTCTGGAGTTGGAGTTGTCTTAGTTTCCCCAGGGAAGCACGTGATACCTCGAGCTTATTCGCTGACGAGTCCATGCTCTAACAACGTAGCCGAGTATAACGCACTCCTCATAGGACTCAGTTTCGCCAAAGAGCTGGGGGTCGAATATCTCGAAGCCTTTGGGGATTCTCAACTAATTGTCAACCAAGTTCGTGGGGAATATGAAGTCAGAAACCCAGATCTGATTCCATACCACCAAGAGGCCGTCAGAGTGGCAGATTCTTTTGAAGAATTTTACATTGAATACATCCCGCGTCTTCAGAACGCTTATGCAGATGCACTGGCAGCACTAGCAGTATCACTCGCGCAACCGCCCGAAACTGAACTGTTAGTTACAGTAAGATCACACCAACTCTGCGTACCCATATACGATATGGATATTGAAGAGGAGGATGATAAAAACGAGAACGCTAAAGAGGTGAACTCAACCCAAATCGGGTCCGAGTCCCGAGATTGGCGCTTTCCCATTATTGATTACGTCCAATATGGCATTTTACCAGAGGATGTAAAAGAAAAAGAATCTATCCGCCGAAGAGCACCACGGTTCTTTTACAATACCGAGACCCGTACGCTGTATCGCCGGGGGTACGATGACTTGCTTCTCCGATGTCTTTCGAATGAAGAAGCAAAAGAAGTTCTTAAGGAAGCACATGAAGGAGAATGCGGTGCGCATCAGCCTGGTCCCAAGCTGTATGATCGAATCAGAAGAATGGGATATTTCTGGCCAACAATGGTTCGTGACGCGATTGAGTACGCTCGAGAATGTCACGCTTGTCAAGTACATGCAAACTATATGCACCAACCACCGGAGCGGTTACACACGTCAACCACGTCTTGGCCATTCGAGACATGGGGTATGGACATTGTCGGTCCTATCTTCCCTCCTTCAGTAAAAGGTGATCGATTCATCCTCGCTATCACCGACTACTTCTCAAAGTGGGCTGAAGCCGTTCCGCTTAAAGAAGTAAAGACGAACAACGTCATCAACTTCATCAAGCATCACGTCATATACCGACATGGCGTGCCGAGGCGGATCATTCATGACAACGGTCCGCAATTCATAAGCAACGCCTTCATCCGGTTCTGTGACAAGTTCAAGATCCAAGATGTTTCGTCAACACCTTATTACCCTGCCGCTAACGGATTAGCTGAGGCTTTCAACAAGACGATCATCAAGATCTTATCGAAGCTTGTGAAAACCAACAAACGGGATTGGGACGATAAACTCGGAGAGGCACTCTGGGCTTATCGCACTACCATACGCACACCTACGGGAGCTACTCCATATTCGTTGGTCTACGGATGTGAAGCTGTGCTACCGTTAGAAATTCAAATCCCCTCCCTTCGGATCGCTCTCGCAACGGAGATGACGACCGAAGAGCAGCATCAGAAGCGTCTCGAGGAACTCGAAAGGTTGGACGAAAAGCGCTTGGAAGCTCAACAACACATCGAGTTCTATCAAGCAAGGATATCCAGAGCCTTCGACAAAAGGGTTCGTCAAAGAAGCTTTAAAGAAGGAGACTTGGTCCTCGCTGCGCGCCGACCAATAATCCTCACCTCTAAGAAGAAAGGTAAATTCGAACCTAAGTGGGAAGGACCGTTTGTAATAGACACAGTCTATTCAAACGGTGCTTATCGCTTAATTTCTTTAGAGGGTAACAGGCAATTAATGCCAATAAATGGGAAGTTTTTGAAAAAGTACTATCCCTAGTACGTTCAGGACAACTCATTTATCGGGAAGTTCCTCGAAGAATATTACATTTAATATGCTAGAGGATAACCTAACTTTTACCACCAAAATTCCTCGCTGATCAATCTCAATTGACAGTGAGTCCACCAAAAAGGTTCACTCTCAGTTCGGAGTCCCCTTTCGATGAACGAAAGAACTCCATTTCTTTTCTCTTGGGTTCAACCTTTTTATGGTTGTGACTGAAGTTGAAATTTCACTTCGATAAACGAAGATCTCATTTTTTCGATCAGATAACCAATCCTATAAAAGGTAAGTGTATCTAGATCTTCCGGATTCTCGGAGTGGAGATCCCACTTCTAGTTTCCTTCTTGCACTGGAAATAGAATATAAAATTCTTCCTTTCCAGAATCAAGGAATAGAATATAAAATTCTTCCTTCCTTGTTCGGGGAATAGAATATAAAATTCTTCCTTCCCCACACCAACTCTTTTTCTAAAGTTTACCAATTTAGGATTCATCCTAGGTATTTTATCCCGAAACCTAAGCAGGGATAAGCCTGCGCCTAACACGCGCTGCCGGTTTAGTCTTTCTCCGGAGAAAAAGACACCAGAGTTCAATTCTGGGGTATTTTATCCTGAAACCTAAGTAAGGATAAGTCCGCGCCTAACACGCGCGGCCGGTTAGTTCTTAACCGTTAAAAAGAACACCCGTCCGCATATTCAACATTGTGGCTGGTTGTTATTAATAACACCGAAATCCATGCCTCATACGCATGGGGAATTTCATCCTGAATCCTAAGAAAGGATATGTCGAGGCCTAACACGCGTCGCCGGTTTGATCTTTACCCGTAGAAAAAGATACCAGAGTCTGACTCTGGGGACCTTTATCCCGAAGCCTAAGTAGGGATAAGCCAACGTCTAACACACGTTGCTGGGTAGCCTATTCCCATGACAATGGCAAAGTCTACATATTCAAAGTGGTAGCACAAAGTCTAAGGGAGTTCATTCCTGTAGCACAACGTCACATGCGGAACGGATTAAAACAATCCGCACGTAAGCCCGACTCAAACGGTAGTCGGTAAGAGCACACCAAATCCGTTGAAGGCTGAGGATTTGCCAAAAATCCTAAGTCAACGTCTCATACACGTTGCTGTTTAGTCTTTTCACAGGAGAAAGACGAAATCTACGTATTCAATATCGTAGTATTAAAAGAGTTAACTCTTTTAGCTTAACGTAACGTGTGGAACGGATTTAGACAATCTGCACGCTAGCCCGACTCAAACGGTAGTCGGTAAAGGCTAATCAAATCCGTTAGAGGCTGGGGGTTGGCCAAAAATCCTAAAGCCAACACCTAACACGTGTCGCCGGGTAGCCTATTCCCGTAATAATGGCGAAGTCTATGTATTCGACATCATAGCACGAAGTCTCAGAGAATTCAATCTCTGAGCGCAACGTTACATGCGAGCGGATTTAAACAAATCGCGTGCTAGCCCGACTCAAACGGTAGTCGGTAAAGGCATATCAAACCCGTTGATGGCTGAGGGTTTGCCAAAAATCCTATAAGTATTGTGGTCAATCATTTCAAACGGAATGACGAATCATAATAAAGATAAAAAGGAGATTCACTAAAAGAGTCAAAAGTCAAAGTACACAGCAGATAAAATCAAACATCAAGCCCGTGGCTAAAAATCTGCTGACTGAGCTTAGAAAGCTTATCATCATAAGCTTGAATAAGCTCAGCCCTGATCGACTCCTCAGTGGCGGCCGAAGTCTTCGCAGCAGTCTCTTCTGTCTCGAATAGCTTCTGCTTCAAGGACTTCAACTCATCGGACAAAGCCGTACAGGTCTGCTGGTCCTGTGCTTCTGTCATCTGAAGAATGCCAAAAGTCTCCTCTTCTTCGCGGAGTTCTTTTCTAAGCCGATCTATCTTGGTCCTACAAGAAGTAATAGAAGAGCGGAGCTCGGCAAGTGAAGATAATCTGGTAGCAAGGCCGGTCTCAACCCGGGCTACCCGGTCTCGCTGCACCTGAACCTCAAGACTAGCAAGAAGCTGAGTCTCGCGCAGTGACTGTAGATGAGTCTCCAGCTCAGCAGCAATGAAGAAAGAGGCTCCGGTATCTCGAAGCTCACGAAACATCTGAAGCTCATGCTCTAGGCAATCGATATCGTCAACTATGGCCTTCGCCAAATCTGGGTATCCTGCTTCCCTTATCAAGTTGATTCTGGAATTAAGTAGAGGTTTGAATTGATGAAGTGAAAGTCCATCGTGAAAGAGCTTGCCGATCATAGCATTCACAAAGGAGAAGAAGGAACGAACGTCTATGCAGATGACGACCTTGTCAGGATCGTCGTCAGATAACAACTCCTTCACTAAGACATGAAGACGAGAAGAACGCCCTACACAAAAAAGGGAGAAGTCCGTCAAAAAAAAAATCTTAATAATAAAAAAAGAAAGGGAATAACACTCTTCAATGAGTTAACTTATACCTTCTTCCCCTTGATCCGCTGGGGGTAGTGGAGGTGTAACAGCTGTAGATGTATCAACGGGCGGAGTTGGTCTCGCAGATGGCTCGACAGGGTCTTTCTCAACAAAAGCTCCTGCCGGATCCAAAACGGAATTCGCAGAGGCGTTACATTATAGTTGCATTAGTCAAAATTGGCTAGTCCTATAATTAACTCAGAAAGAAGCACATACCTTCAAAGGAACCATCCTCAGGGTTTTCAGCGAAGGTGGGCTCAGGAAACATGTCTCCAGGTAGCTGATCCTCAATCTGAGGTGAGCTATATATATAGCGCATCATAGGAGTGTCCGCAAACAAGCTTCCCGTGTCGAAGTCATCGATGGAGAACTCTGACAGAAGAGCATATAAGTGCCAAAAAGAAGTAAAGAGACTACAATTAATGGAAGCAAGTTACCTTTCACAGGTACATTAGCCTTTTCATTTCCAAGGTTCATCTCTTGCAAATTATCTGAAGGAGCAAGAGGTGGAGGACAGTTAGAAGGTACACAAATTCATTGGCGTATCATCTAAAGAAATATGTTGTCAGTGTTAGAGGTACCTTGATTCACGGAATCGGGTCCTACATTGCCCGCCGCTCCAATGTCAGCAACCCCTGTAGGCCTCTCTACAGGGGGTAGCGGATCAGACTCATCGGGAGATATGGGGATTGGATCAGGACTCATCTCATGCTCCTCACGTGCTCCTATGTAGAGAGAGAGAGAGAAGTGTAAGTCAATGCGCTGAAAAACCAGAGGAATAGTTCTCAGGATAATTGTTACCTCCATCACTGGCAGGATCATCACCAGCTAAGTCCGTATCGGAAGCTCGGGAAGTTGCAGGCAGCTTACGGACTAACCTCTTCCGCCTAGCAGTGGGGATCGAAGGTCTCGCCCGACGAGGAGGGTAGAACTCTTCATCGTGATCAGCTGTAGTCCCTGAAACATGGAGTTATAGTCAGTTTCAATATTGCTAGAAAGTAGAAGGAAAAGATGAATAGCAAACCTCGCTCAGAGGAGTCATCACAATCTTCGGGATCTCCGCCGGAAGCCTCATCTGTAGAATGGAATGACCTATGGCCCTCTTCATCAAGTCGGAGAGTCTTATTCTGTATCCTCTGTGATCGAGCCCTCTCCCGAATCCTGCGCGAATCAACCCGAGAAGCTTCCTCGGCCTCTAGCTCCGCAATCGGCTTCACAGGGATAGTCTTGTTGGCTGCTAATAACCACTTGCAGCTCAAGAAGGTGAGATTCAACTGCCGATCAAT
>BQKN01030067.1:0-21439 GCA_022839385.1 Asparagus kiusianus
AGGACGGTGGTCGCGGATAAGCAACCATTTAAAGGGTTTGAGAATTATTTCACTGATTCTCTCCTTTATGGTAACGAATCCGATATGGAACCATCGGTCCAGGGCACGGACAGCGGAGAAGAAGCTGATTCCAAAGCCGGATTCGATTACAATGGTGGTTTTGTTTTAAATGACATTGTACCCTTTGTAATCAATCTTGACGATGAACAATCATCAGATGGCAGTTGTAACTGGCAACTTGCCGATATTGAAATAAAAGATGATTTAGAGTACTCCTTGTCTCTTGATGATGCGATAAAAGGATTAGACGATAAGCCTGAGTTATATACGCCGCTCCGATCATCTTATGTAACGAAGAAACACCTCCAACATTCTTTCGGAACGACCCTGATCGTCCCTGCCAAAGTAGGAGGCGAAAAAGAAGTGGTTTACGGTAAAGGAGAGAATTTTTCGTTGCCAGATCATTTCCTAAGAGAAGATGAGGATGACGACAAATCTGGTCTGTATTTATCTAGGTATAGTCCGGAAGCGCGCAAGCTCATGGAAAAATAGGGATATGATTTCACACTCGGAGAAGGTTTATACTTCGATCGAGGTTCTCGTATCCCAGTCAAAGTGGCATATGTACCAAAAGGGAAACCGGATGATTATTACCGTCATAAAAGAGGCTTAGGCTACGTTTTCTCGTCTGATGATGAATGTGGTTGGCAAATTATCGATCAAATTGCTAACAAGGCTAAAGATGGGTACTCGGCAGATTCCTCAGAATGGGACTCCGATACAAGTTTGGGGGAAGTATTCAAAACCCTAATGTCGAACATGACTACAGCTGATCCATCTACGATGGAGGACGACGATCAAATGCCAACGTGGGAAGACCCATGGGTTCATCACCTGAACATGCAGTATGGTGATAGGTTTGAACAGAGGGAACCCCCCACCGAGGATAAAATAGTCCAGATTAATATGGGCGATGAAGCCAACCCAAAGCCCATATTCATCAGCGTACCCATATACGATATGGACATCGAAGAGGAAGATGATAGAAACGTAAACGCCAAAGAGGTGAACTCAACCCAAATCGGGTCTGAGTCCCGAGATTGGCGTTTTCCTATCATTGACTACGTCCAGTATGGTATTTTGCCAGAGGATGTAAAAGAAAGGGAATTGATCCGTCGAAGAGCACCAAGGTTCTTCTAAAATGCCGAGACCCGTACATTATACCGCCGAGGGTATGATGATTTGCTACTCCGATGCCTTTCGAACGAAGAAGCAGAAGAAGTTCTTAAGGAAGCACACGAAGGAGAATGCGGGGCGCATCAGCCTAGTCCCAAACTGTATGATCGCATCAGAAGGATGGGATACTTTTGGCAAACAATGGTCCGTGACGCGATCGAATACGCACGAGGATGTCACGCCTGTCAAGTGCATGCAAATTATATGCACCAACCACCGGAGCGGTTACACACGTCAACCACTTCCTGGCCATTCGAGACATGGGGTATGGACATTGTCGGTCCTATTTTTCCCCCTTCAGTCAAAGATGATCGGTTTATTCTCGTAATCACGGATTACTTTTCAAAGTGGGCTGAAGCAATTCCTCTTAAGGAAGTGAAGACGAATAACGTCATCAATTTCATCAAGCATCATGTCATATACCGACACGGCGTGCCGAGACGGATCATTCATGACAACGGTCCGCAGTTCATAAGCAACGCTTTCATCAGGTTCTACGATAAATTCAAGATTCAAGATGTTTCGTCGACAGCTTATTATCCCGCTGTGAACGGATTAGCTGAGGCTTTCAACAAGATGATCATTAAGATCCTGTCAAAGCTCGTGAAGACTAATAAACGAGATTGGGACGATAAACTCGGTGAAGCACTCTGGGCTTATCGCACCACCGTACGCACACCTACAAGAGCTACTCCATATTCGTTGGTATATGGATGTGAAGCTGTGCTGCCTTTGGAGATTCAAATCCCATCTCTTCGAATCGCTCTCGCAACTGAAATGACGACCGAAGAACAACATCAAAAACGTCTCGAAGAACTCGAGAGGCTGGATGAAAGGCGCTTGGAAGCTCAACAACACATTGAGTTTTATCAAGCCAGAATATCTAGGGCTTTTGACAAAAGGGTCCGATAGAGAAGCTTCAAGGAAGGAGATCTGGTCCTCGCTGCTCGCCGACCGATAATCCTTAATTCCAAGAAGAAGGGTAAATTTGAACCCAAATAGGAAGGACCGTTTGTGATAGACACAGTCTACTCAAACGGTGCATATCGCCTCGTTTCTCTAGAGGGCGTTAGGCAATTTATGCCAATAAATGGGAAGTTCCTGAAAAAGTACTATCCCTAGTACATTCGGGATAACCCATTTATCGGGAAGTTCCTCAAAGAATATTCCATTTAATATTCTAGAGGATAACCCAAAATTGTTCTACCACCAAAATCCCTCACTGATCAATTTCAATTGACAGTAAGTCCACCAAAAACTGTCTTTCTGGTCCAAACCACAACCAAAATCCCCTCTTGATTCTTTCCACGAACAGGAGGCCCATTTTCAATTCAGAGCCTCCTTTCGATAAACGAAAGAACTCCCATCTTTTCTCTTTGGTTAAATCTCTTCATGGTTATAACCAAAGTTGAAATTCCTTTTCGATAGACGAAAAACTCATCTAGATAACCGATCCTATAAAAGGTAAGCTTATTTAGATCTTCCGGATTCTCGGAGTGGAGATCCCACTTCTAGTTTCTTTCTTCCACT
This sequence comes from Asparagus kiusianus, assembly GCA_022839385.1. NCBI lineage: Eukaryota > Viridiplantae > Streptophyta > Magnoliopsida > Asparagales > Asparagaceae > Asparagus > Asparagus kiusianus. Next base: position 2,767 of record BQKN01030067.1, read on the forward strand.
GGAAATAGAATATAAAATTCTTCCTTTTCAGAATCAAGGAATAGAATATAAAATTCTTCCTTCCTTGTTCGGGGAATAGAATATAAAATTCTTCCTTCCCACACCAATCCTTTTCTAAGAATTTATCAATTTAGGATTCGTCCTAGGAAGTTTATCCCGAATCCTAAGCAGGGATAAGTCTGCGCCTAACAAGCGCTGCCAGTTTAGTCTTTCGGCGCAGAAAAAGACACCAGAGTTCGGTTCTGGGGAATTTCATCCTGAATCCTAAAAAAGGATATGCCGACGCCTAACACGCGTCGCCGGTTTAGTCTTTCTCCGCAAAAAAGACACCAGAGTTCAATTCTTGGGTATTTTTTCCTAAAACCTAAGAAGGGATAAGTCTGCGCCTAACCCGCGCTGCCGGTTAGTTCTTAACCGTTAAAAGGAACACTCGCCCACATATTCAACATTATGGCAGGTTGTTATTAATAACGTCAAAATCCATGCCTTACACGCATGGGGAATTTCATCCTGAATCCTAAGAAAGGATATGTCGACGCCTAACACGCGTCGCCGGTTTAATCTCTACCCATAGAAAGAGATACCAGAGCCTGATTCTGGGGACCTTTATCCTGAAGCCTAAGTAGGGATAAGTCAGCGTCTAATACACGTTGTCGGGTAGCCTATTCCCGTAACAATGGCAAAGTCTACGTATTCGAAGTCGTAGCACAAAGTCTAAGGGAGTTCATTCCTTTAGCACAACGTTACATGCGGAACGGATTTAGATAATCCACATGCTAGCCCGACTCAAACGGTAGTCAGTAAAGGCTAATCAAATCCGTTAAAGGCTGGGGGTTAGCCAAAAATCCTAAAGTCAACGCCTAACACGCGTCGCCGGGTAGCCTATTCGCGTAACAAGTGGTAAAGCCTATGTATTCAACATCATAGCACAAAGTCTAAGGGAGTTTATTCCTTTAGCACAACGTCACCTGCGGAACGGACTAAAACAATCCACATGTAAGCCCGATTCAAACGGTAATCGGTAAGAGCACGTCAAATCCGTTGAAGGCTGAGGATTTGCCAAAAATCCTAAGTCAACGTCTCATACACATTGCTGTTTAGTCTTTTCACAGGAGAAAGACGAAGTCTACGTATTCAATATCGTAGCACTAAAATGGTTAACTCTTTTAGCTTAACGTTACATGCGGAACGGATTTAGACAATCCGCATGCTAGCCCGACTCAAACAGTAGTCGGTAAAGGCTTATCAAATCCGTTGATGGCTAAGAATTTGCCAAAAATTCTATGAATACGAGTCATTGACGCATCAACTTTATAAATTGGTCTCGTGACTCAGGTATTTGCCACGCTCCAATTCCTTAAGAGCTTAAACTGTGTATACTCAAGCAGACGTACGAGTATAAACTGTGTCGAACACCGGACAACGCGTTATAATGAAGCCTGGACGCCGGACAATGCGTCACCAGGAAGCTCAAACGCCGGACAACGCGTTGTAAATGAAGATTCAACGCCGACGACCGATGGTTAGTTCTGTGTTGAAGCAGCAAACTCGAGCTAAAAAGGCAAGAAATCAAGAATCGACTTCAAGTTCAAAATTCCGACAGACGGTCAGACAATAAATGCAGCACCGGAACCTTTTCAAGCATTCGACAAAGCACCGAATAGCCTGGAGGATTGAAAGAATCGAGAACAGAAGCCATTCCAAGGCCTCGTTATACCGATTGAAGGTGGGGACGATCATATCCAAAGTATTCCAGACTCTTCTATAAAAGAACGAGGCTGGAAAACTTTGGAGGGGGTATCTGTAGGCGTATAAAACTGCCTATAGGTCCCTTAACACAGCTCGATGACGCCGATCGACAAATAGACCATCGGGCGACGTATCCAAACACGACCGTTAGCCCGCAAACACCGAAGCCAAACGATACGCGACGAAGCGGACTAACGAGGCTACGAAGCTGACGAATCGCACGCGAGCAACGGAATGCATCCATTCGCGTGCGGAATCAAGCTAACGGTTCGGGGAGTCAACGAGTCATCCAAACAAGAGCGGGCTCGGATGAATCACGATCAGTTTCGGACTCGAACGTAGAAGTGAATTTACTGCCAAATCAGGAACCGGATTTACTGCCAAATCGGGTCAACGAATCGAGTCCGAACAAGTCAACCACACAACCGGATCACGGACAGAACCGAAATACAGAAAACAATAGAAACCCAACACCTAGAGGGGCTCGGCCGAAGTTGAGCCACCTCAAGGTGGCTCGGCCCAAAGCTGAGCCACCTTGAGGTGGCCGGCCCAGATCTGTGCCAAGGCACAGATCTGGTTGCCTATAAATGGGGGGGTTGATTCATTGTTTTGGGAGGACTTTTTGGGAGCCGAAACTCTGCCGAATTGAGACGTCATCTTGGAGTTTTGAAGACTTGAAGACTTGGACATTCAGATCTGGTTCTTGGCGAGCATCCGTGTCACAAAAGGCAGGAGTTCGAGAGAGAAAATCAGATCTGAGATCTACGCAGGCATACTCCGGATCAAAGCTTGGTCTTTGATCCCGAGATTTGGGCGATTTGTTCCTTGGTGAACTAATCCCCCCCGGCTATTATTTTCTTAGTAAAATAATACCCGTCGTACTACGTAGATCCGACCGGATCTAGATCGTGCTGTGGTCAACGGATCAACCCTCGGCGCAGGCAAATAACCCACGCAAGCGAGCGACCGAATAACAGGAGCTCGCAATTTGTTCGGCAAATAAGGAAAGAAAGTTGTAATCTTTTTTTTGTTTTCTTTGATTTTTCATTGTAACCGGATCTTATAAAAAGACCGGATCTTTGTAACTCAAAAAGTTGTTATTTAAAGATGACAATGGAATCGACAATGAAGAAAGCCACGGTTTTCCACGCGAACAGTAACTACCCCAAGACCGCTCCACAGAGGGTCTCAGTATTTGAAAGATATCCACCAGAACGTTCAAGTCCAAGCCAAGGCGTTTCTATGGAAAAATATCAGTTGCGCAAGATGACGAACTCCCAGAGGTCACCATCAATATGGTCGATAAAGGGAAGTCAACGCGAAGTTTTAGTCCCCGTCATTTTTCGGACGTATCCCAATATATAACTCTGTTGCACGTGGTAACTACTAGGTGTAGGGACTATCAGAGGATGAATAGCGGATTATCCTCAGATGATGAAGCATCAGATACGAACTCTTCCATCGCTTTCGATAATACGGTGTCCAGTATAGGACGATCTCGTTAGGCGTTCATGATCAATACTGAACAAATGACCAAAATCATCGAGGACGCTTTGGCTAGGCAAAAATAGAACTTTAAGTTCCAATTGGAAATGGCCATGATACGGATGAAGGAAGAGCCTGACCAACAAATTCGGGTTCTGTCCAATCAATTCGGTGAATCCAGCCATCGTAACCTTGCTAACCAAGCAGGTAGCAATTCAGATGTAGATGAACGTATAAATGCTGAGAACCCTCCTGTTGTCTAAAACGCTAGGGGTAGCCCCACTGAAGACAAAAATACTGGGGATTGTCCCACCGAAGATGACAATGCTGGAGATGGCCGCAATATTCCTCTCGGAAATTGTCCAAAACAGGATATAGACGAGGACGAAAAGATGAAGGATCTCAAGAGCAAAATCGACACTCTGATGTCTGCTCGAGAGGTGAAGAAGACCGGGATTCTGTGTCGTTACCCAAGAAAGTGGGATTCGATCCCGTATCTGGCAAAGTTCAACCTGATCAACTTCACGCCATTCGACGAGAAGGGCTCGTCCACTCAATATTTGATCTATTTCAAATCCCACTTGGGCATGATTTCTGGCAACGAAGCCTTGATGGTTCGGTCATTCGTTAGCACCCTCCACAGGCCTGCTTTCGATTGGTACCGCTGTCTCAAGCCTGGAAACATCAACAGCTGGGATGATATGGAAAGCTTGTTCCTTGGCAACTTCTTTGATAACGATGCCGAGATATCCATCAGGATACTCTTTGAGGAGAAATAGGAGGACGGGGAAACGGTCAACGACTTCATCAAGCGCTTCCGGAATAAGGCGATGAACTGTCAAGATCCGATCACAGAGTACTTCATCCTCCAAACATGCCACGACAACCTCTCTTTGGATGTGTTGGAAGTTATGGGAGTAGCACCATCCAACACCTAAAAAAAGTTGAAAGTACGCAGAGAGCAGGCCGAACGCTTCCTCCGAAGGAAGAAGGCTAAGAGGAACTAACCGACGACTAATCCTCCGAACTCGAACTTCGCCTCTCGTGGTAAGGGCAAGGCACCTACAGCAGTTATTGACGTTAATCAGATGTCGCAACAACAACCCCGAAGACAGCAAAAGACTTCAGATCCAAGACTCCAAAAGGAGTACTCCTTCAAGGACGAAGATGTTCCAACCATTTTCGAGTCCCTCCTTAAAAATAACAAGATCAAGCTACCACCTATCCCAGATCAGGAGGAAGCTGACAATATTATGGATCCGAAGTACTGTGCGTACCACAGGAGGATCCTTCATCCTACCAAAGGCTTCCTTCGCTCTCAAGAATAGAATCCAAACATTGGTTGAAGTTGGCGTCATAACGTTCAATTAAGTCAAACGAACAATCCGAAGAGTATAAGAGTATAAACTGCTTCTCAATCCTCCAACTGGTATTGATAGACCCTAGAGGGGGGTGATTAGGGTCTATTGCTAATCTAATCTGATTTTATACTAATTAAAATTAATTCAAATATATTCTTGCAAGATAGATATACAAGTGTTATAAACAAGAATAAACAATATGAATAAAGAGATATATCCTAGCAAAGAGGTAATATATGCAAGGATATATAAACTAACACAATGGTGAAATAAACATAAACAAGATAAGAGTGATAGTGTAACTAAACAATGCAAACACACAATATGATCACGGAGTTCGGACCTTCCGTCCTACGTCTCCACTCCTCACTCCCGGGGAGAAATTCACTATCACAACCGGGTTTCTACACTCACCCGAATAACGTTTACACCTTACAATGTCGGTTTTCAACATTCACCGATCAACGTTCACAATCACTCATAATGTCGGTTTTCAACGCTCACCGATCAACGTTCACTCCTCACACTCGGTTTTCTAGCTCACCGAAAACTTTACAACACTAACAATGTAACAATAAATATGTTCTCTATAATAGATGAGAACTCAATGTAGCTTACTCTCAATTGTTACAACTCCCCACAACACAAATTATACTAAGTATGAAAATACAATAAGCTCAATGGTTGTATGTGTAAGCAATGAGAAAAACAAGTCTAAACTTAATTTTAATCTAGCAAAATAAATATGACATATTAAGCATAAACAAGCTAGATAAAGAGTTTAAGAAAACTTCTCTAAAACAAGAGTGGAGGGATGTAGATTGAAACCCAAACAAGATTGATGATCTCCTCAAACTCTTGTTAAATTCTCTTCACAAACAAACTCTTAAACAATCTTTTAAACAAACACAAAACAAGCTTAAGCGCTTGTTAAACTCTTTTAAAATATTTTCTTGGATGTAGAAAATAGTTATGGCAAAAGGGTATATATAGGGTAGAAGAAAACAACCCAAAAAATCTTAAAACCCCACTAAAAAACCAAAAAACAGAAGTTACCGTTACTGTTCAATGGTCGGGTGCTACAGTAATGGTGGTCGACTGAACTATAGTGTGGTCGACCGTCCTACAGTGCGGTCGACCACCCTGTTCACGGAAGTTTCTGTTTTTGACAAATTCAAGAATTTTGCGTATCTGACTTTGTAAAATCAATTAAAATAGTAAATCAACTCCAAAAATCACGAAATTTTGAAAGAAGGTTCTGAACATGTATATAAAAGAATTTATGAAATATCACTTCCCAGTTGAGAGAAATAAATGTTTGAACACGGATATACAGTTTTTGAAAAAACTGCAGAAAATATGGTTTTGTAAATTCAATTGAAAATAACAAAACAACTCCAAAAATAGTAAAACTTAGGGAAATGTTTTTATATATGATGATAAACATGTAAACAAAGAAAATTTTTAAATTGCATTTCTCAATTATGAAAACGCATCAGTTTTGCAAAAACATGCATGAACATGAGCTAATTAAAAACTTGATTTTGTAAATTCAAATAAACATAACAAATTAATTCCAAAATTGATAAACTTTGGGAAACATTTATAAACATAAAATTTAATATGTTAGAAAAATAATTTCTCAAATTGAGTTTTCCATTTGTGAAAACTCATGTATTTTGCAAGTGTCTCCAAAACATGAAAATGTGATATACATAAAATTTGATGTTTTGACATAAAAAATGTTTTGAAACCCTATGAAATAATTTTAGACTTAATGAAATATGTATACAATGATTGTTAAGTCCACAAACCAAAACTTGTGTATATATATAACTATATATATAAAAACCAAATATGTGTGTGTATATATGATTGAGCTTAAAGTACTAACACACATAATATAAAACCTAAACTAAATATACCCAAGCTTGATAGATCTTCGATGTAGCTCAACTTGGTATACTTGTGGATAAAGCTAGAACTTGGATCTTCAATTTGAATTGCATAGGCTTCACTCCACAATTCCGCCAACATCCATTTGATATGATCGTGAATGCTCGATTCCATCCGTCCTCCAACATGTTGTTTATCTACAATAAATAGACAAACACAAACACTAGACAAACAACATTAGTTGTAAATTATTTGTTAAACATCATCAAAACAAGAAGGCCAACAATCTCCCCCTTTTTGATGATGACAAACAATTTACACAAAGAGATATATATGCATGAAAAGAAATAAATATATAAATCATAATTATCATGCATATAAACAAGAATGGTTTTACTCACAATATTTTTCCCCCTTTGACAACATTAAAAAGGGAAAAACACTAAGAATGAAGAGAGCGAAAGCTCCCCCTATCAATATGCATGGGTGAGCATAAGAACAATAATAGAATAGGGAAGACTCCCCCTATCAAAATACCATATGGAGTGTATGCAATAAAGATCATGGCAAAACATGTGAGCAAGTGAAAAAATGCTAAACAACTCAAATGCAAAAGAACAATAAGAACACATGTGTATATATAACATCATGAAGGGTGTTTCAAAGATTTTAAGATGTATATATACAAACCAAACATTTATCATATTTGCCCCAAAGAGATGAAATGAGGATCCAAAAAGGGAAATAATTTGCTTATATGTAGGGGGATAAGGAAACAAAATCAAGAAGGGATATTTTTTAAAATAAATCATAATAATGTATAGATTTATGAAATCAAAAGAAGAGGAACATGAGAATCATGCAAAGAGTTTTCAAATGAAAACCAATCAAAAGAAATCATAAATCAAAGTTTATATCCAAAAACGATGTTTGATCAATAAAGAAAACTTTCTTTGTAGGACTTGATCAAACCACTCATAGAATGCATTATAAAACACGAATAGATGATCCATAAGAATAAACACATAAATATCATCATATAAGTGAAATATAATGAATTCAAAGCAACAAATCAAAATACAATTTTGATAAAATGCAAGAGAGGCAACTAATAATCAAGCTCTTGAGCTTGTTTCGACCCATATAAACATTTTTGCACCCGGTAAACATAATTTGAGAATAAACACCCAATAAACCCGGAGGGTTATATAAATACAAACCTCTCATCAAAACAAAACCAATAATCATGAAAACAAAAAAATTTGAACAATAAAAGGAATTATTTTCATAAAAAAATTTTAAAATATATTTTTCGAAACCAAAAAAGAAAACGAAAAATATTAAAATTCTTGGCTTAAAAATTATTTTGGCACCCAAGTATTCTTGGTGCCGGTTTGTTTAAGGACATGACCCCTATCAATAAAGATCAAAGCCCTTGGGTTATAACCCAACCCATTTCGGCGCATTTCGTGCACGAACACGGTCAAAACAAAAATTATGTAAATAACCTTTCCGATTACAATAAGTGCAATGAAAGAGGCCCATTTGATTTTGTTGACCAAGTGACGGTGCACGGGAATCATTTGCAAACATAGATGGTCTTTTAAGATTATTTTGCAAATGAGAAACATTGTTAAACAAACATGGTTTATTTGAAAATTTTGGCAAGTTTGAATATTTTCTCAAATCAAAGCAAAACTTTGCCAAATGGCCAAATCTACCATAAAAATCATATTTAAACACATTAGCATGCTTACGATAAAGTTTATGAGTATGAGCATATGAATGTGTATGTGTACATGAAGATGAAGCTTGATGGGATGCACAAGGAACATTAGATTTCGTGGGTTTGCGTGCATCATAGCAAAATTTAGCTAGATGGCCTTTTCGGCCACAAATGGAACATTTGTAAACTTTGCTATACATATGTGCATAGTGAGTGTTGGATTTGGAAGAATTAACACGTGACTTTGCACATAAGTCCATAAGCTTATCATTTTTAACAATGCATGCTTTTAAGGTTGAATCTAAACAGGATATGCGGTTTTTCACAAGATTCAATTCATCATGAGATATGTGTGCATTGTCATAAGAAGTAGAGCAAATATGATCATTTTTAAATGATAGAAATTCATTTCTAATAGTCTCTACTTCTAGCATGGCATTTTCTTTTTCATGAGTTAAAATAGCAAAGTTTGAAAGCATTGAATCATGATCCGATTTTAATTTATCATTCTTTTCTTTGAGGATCACATTCTCATTAGAAACATTATCAAACTTAGAAATTAACAACTCATGATCGGATTTTTAATTAACATGCTTTCTTTTTAAATCATTAAAATCTTTATGCAATTTGTTATAGGCATGTAATAATTTTTCACTAGCACAAGCAAGTTCATCACTAGATAAATCATTTATGGATTTGAACTCGCAAACCTTACTAGGGCTATCGCCTAGTGGCCGTATGCATGATGCTCTATATGAACTTGAAGCCGGATCCTCCAAAGCTTGTCGGATCGCCTTCAAGTCCCCTTGATGTGCTTCAATAAATTTCCATAAGGTATAAGCACTATTAAAATGAACAAACATGTTAGACATAGATGAATCAAAAGCATTTAGCAAACATTCTAACAAAATTTTGTTCATGGTAAATAATCTTTTATCATTTTTACACAACTTGGATTTCTCTAAAGTGGGCACAATATAATCATCATCTATAATTTCTCATAAATCAAAATGTTTAGATCTAACAAATAGCTTAAATCTAACACACCATTGATCATAGAGGAAATTATCTAAACGAGGGGCAATATTCATGGCATAACCTAAACTAGATGCATCGTTCATATCCATAATGTATATATGCAAGCAAGCTACAAAAGTCAAAAATTGGATTAGCACAAAAAGATAACTTAGATCTTTAACTCAAGGCGATTAGTCCTCAAATCAAAGAGCACCAAGCTCTGATACCAATTGATAGACCCTAGGGGGGTGATTAGGGTCTATTGTTAATCTAATCCGATTTTATGCCAATTAAAACTAATTCAAATATATTCTTGCAAGATAGATACACAAGTGTTATAAACAAGAATAAACAATATGAATAAAGAGATATATCCTAGCAAAGAGGTAATATATGCAAGGATATATAAACTAACACAAGGGTGAAATAAACATAAACAAGAAAAGAATGATAGTGTAACTAAACAATGCAAACATACAATATGATCACGGAGTTCGGACCTTCCGTCCTACGTCTCCGCTCCCCACTCCCGGTGAGAAATCCACTATCACAACCAGGTTTTCTACGCTCACCCGAATAACGTTTACACCTCATAATGTTAGTTTTCAACATTCACCGATCAACATTCACAATCACTCACAATGTCGGTTTTTAACGCTCATCGATCAACGTTCACTCCTCACACTCGGTTTTCTAGCTCACCGAAAACTTTACAATACTAATAATGTAATAACAAATATGTTCTCTACGATAAATGAGAACTCAATGTAGCTCACTCTCAATTGTTACAACTCTCCACAACCCAAATTATACTAAGTATGAACATACAATAAGCTCAATGGTTGTGTGTGTAAGAAATGAAAAAAACAAGTCTAAACTCAATTTTAATCTAGCAAAATAAATATGACATATTAAGCATAAACATGCTAGATAAAGAGTTTAAGAAAACTTCTCTAAAACAAGAGTAGGGGGATGTAGATTGAAGCCCAAACAAGATTGATGATCTCCTTAAACTCTTGTGAAATTCTCTTCACAAACAAACTCTTAAACACTCTTTTAAACAACCATAAAACAAGCTTAAACCCATGTTAAACTCTTTTAAAACATTTTCTTGGATGTAGAAAATAGTTATGGCAAAAGGGTATATATAGGGTAGAAGAAAACAACCCAAAAAAATCTCAAAACCCCACTAAAAACCAAAAAATAGAAGTTACCGTTACTATTCAACAGTCAGGTGCTACAGTAACGGCGGTCGACCGTGCCACAGTGCGGTCGACCGCACTGTTCACGGACAGTTTTTGTTTTTGACAAATTCTAGAATTTTACATATCTGACTTTGTAAAATCAATTAAAAATAGTAAATCAACTCCAAAAATCATGAAATTTTGAGAGAAGGTACTAAACATGTTAGAGAAAGAATTTCTAAAATATAACTTCCCAGTTGAGAGAAATAAATGTTTGAACACGGATATACAGTTTCCAAAAAAACTACAGAAAATATGGTTTTGTAAATTCAATTGAAAATAACAAAACAACTCCAAAAATAGTAAAACTTAGGAAAATATTTTTATATATTATGATAAACATGTAAACAAAGAAAATTTTCAAATCTCATTTCCTAATTGTGAAAATGCATCAGTTTTGCAAAAACATGCACGAACATGTGCACGAACATGAGCTAATTAAAAACTTGATTTTGTAAATTCAAATAAACATAACAAATTAATTCCAAAATTGATAAAACTTTGGAAAACATTTATAAACATGAAATTGAACATGTTAGAAAAAGAATTTCTCAAATTGAGTTTCCCATTTGTAAAAACTCATGTATTTTGCAAGTGTGTCCAAAATATGAAAATGTTCACTGATACTCCAATAGGTATATGAGTCTAAACTGTTTCCCACCTTCGATAGGAAGTTCTTGGAGAATTTTATACATAATATTCTTAAGGATAACATGGTCATCCAACTGAGTTTAATATTAGACCCAGTTTTGCGAAAAAGCTAGGGGTGGGTAATTCATGTGATGGGAAGTTCCCGAAAGAATTCTACATAGTATATTTTTAGGGATAACCCGGTCACTACAAGAAGTTGATGAATAAGAAACTCCCACACAAACTCCCGCTACGTCTGTGCACTCAACATTCTCATTGTTAGAGTCCGGACATAATATTCAAAATTTTAATCTCCTGATCATTGATGATTATCAAACCCCTCCGTGTTATGTATTTACCACTTAACACCAGAAACCCCCTTTAAGTGATTTGTATGAATCAACACTCCTACTGTAATTTGTACTCCCACTCTTACTGTTCACTTGGTCAAACCTTCCTATAGTTAGGGCCACAACCAAAATCCCCTCTCGATTCCTCTAATGAACTAGGGGTCCACGAATCGAACGATCAAACCTTCTTACAGTTAGGATCATCTCAAACCTCCCACTCGGTCAAACCTTCTTACAGTTAGGGCTAAAACCAAAATCCCCTCTCGATTCCTTCCATGAATGAGAGATCTACTTTCAAATCAAGTGCTCAAACCTTCCTACAGTTAAGGTCACCTCAAACTCTTGCTTGGTCAAACCTTCCTACAGTTAGGGTCATAATCATAATTCACTCTCGATAAACGAGAAATTTACCTTTAGTTCGGTAATCAAACCTTCCGACAGTTAGAATTATCCGAATATTTTCGATTCTCGGATTAGAGATCCCACTCTTAGTTTCACTCTTCAGATTCTCGAGGTGGAAATTGTTGACCTTCTTGTTTTTATGATGTTCAACAAACAATTTACTTCTAATTTTGTTTGTCTAGTGTTTGTGTTTTCGTATTTATTCTAGGCAAACAACGTTGTTGGAAGATGGATGGAATCAAGCTTTCACGATCATATCCAATGGAGGTTGGCGGAATCGTGGAGTGAAGCCTTGCAATTCAAGTTGAAGATCCAAGTTTAAGCTTCATCCGCAATGTGTACCAAGTTGAGCTACATCGAAGATCAATCAAGCTTTGGTATATTTAGTTTAGGTTTTATATTATGTGTGTTAGTACTTTAAGCTCAATCATATATACACACATATATTTAGTTTTTTATATATATTTATATATATACACAAGTTTTGATTTATGAACTTAACAATCATTGTATACATATTTCATTAAGTCTATAAAATTATTTCATAGGGTTTCAAAATATTGTTTATGTCAAACATCAAATTTTATGTATATCACATTTTCATGTTTTGGACACACTTGCAAAAGACATGAGTTTTCACAAATGGAAAACTCAATTTGAGAAATTCTTTTTCTAACATGTTCAATTTCATGTTTATAAATGTTTCCCAAAGTTTTATCTATATTGGAATTAATTTGTTAAGTTTATTTGAATTTACAAAATCCAGTTTTTAATCAGCTCATGTTCGTGCACATGTTCGTGCATGTTTTTACAAAACTGATCCATTTTCATAATTGGGAAATGTGATTTAAAAAATTTCTTTGTTTATATGTTTATTATTATATATACAAACATTTTCCCAAGTTTTACTAATTTTGTAGTTGTTTTGTTATTTTCAATTGAATTTACAAAATCGAGTTTTTAGCAGGTTTTTAGAAACTATTTATCTATGTTCAAACATTTATTTCTCTCAACTGGGAAGTGATTTTACAGAACTTCTTTTTCTAACGTTTTTATCTACATGTCCAAAACATTCTCTCAAAATTTCATGATTTTTGGAGTTAATTTACTATTTTTAATTTATTTTACAATGTCAGCTACGTAAAATTCTAGAACTGCCAGAATCTGTCATGCAGTCATAAGTCGACTCATGAACAGTGTAAGTCAACTTGCTATAGTATATTTCGACTCATGAACAGTGTAAGTCGACTCAGCAGATGTTTTTTAGCCTGTAACAGCTAGTTTATAAGTCGACTCATGAACAATAACGAGTCGACTCATAACACTGTAACTTCTAGTTTTTGGCTGAGCTATTTTTTGATTATTTGGACTTTTCACTTGGGTTTTCTTGGTTCTTTGGGGCTCCTATGTATACCCCATACCCTCTAACTTCTGAGGTAACCAATGGAATATTTTTAAACAAGTTTTAAAAGAGTTTTAACAAGGGTTTAAGTTTGGTTTAAGGGTGTTTTGGTTTATGAAGATTGGTTCACAAGTGGAGGAGATCATCTACATTGTTTGAGCTTTATTTTAATCCATCTCTTCATCTTATTTTTCAGAGAAGAATTTTTAAACTCTATTTCTAGCTATTTATTGTCTTGTTCATAATTTCTTTAAGCTAGATTTCAATTGAGTTTAGTTGATTTGATTTCACTCATTGTTTACACACACCCACATGAGCTTATTGTATTTTTATACATAGTATATTTGGGTTGGTGAGAGTTATAATAATTGAGTATGAGCTTTCATTATGTTCTCATCCATATTAGAGAACAATCATTTATTGTATTGTGCTTATTATGAGGATCACTTTGTAATACACTTGTACACCGAGAGAAATGTGTGGCGTGAGTCGGGGATCATCCCAAGAGGAGGGCGTCGGTTGACCAACCTAGGGAGAGGTGGTATCCGAGCACTTGAGGGAGACACGTCTAGAGTCCAACACTTTGTGGGTGTGAAGTGTATTTGCAAGTGAGTGAGTTATAGAGTTTTCGGTTAGCTAGAAAACTGAGTGTGTAGAAGTTCCGGCTTCCAAACCGGGTTGTGTTAGTGGATTTCTCCCCGGGAGTGAGGAGCGGAGACGTAGGACGGAAGGTCCGAACTCCGTGATCATTTGATTGTATTTGAGTATGCTTTGACGTTTATTCTTATTTGTGCTCATTGCTCATATCGTCATTGTCTCATTATTTAGTTTGCTTACTATCTAGTTTCAAATTGTTTACCATTATGTTAGTTTCATATCTTTGCATATATATCTCATAGTATATCTCATTGCTAGGATATATTCCTTTGTTCATATTGCATATTCTTGCTCACAATTAGTTGTATATCTATCTTGTAAGAATATATTTGTTAATAAGTTTTAATGGGCATATAATCGGATTAGATTAGCATAAGACCCTAATCATCCCCCTCTAGGGTCTAACAATTGGTATCAGAGCTTGGTGCTTCTTGATTTAAGGTCTAATCACCTTGAGTTAAAGATCCAAGTTATCTTTTTATGCTAATCCAAATTTTTATTTTTGTATCTTGCTTGCATATATACATTGTGGATATGCACGGTTTAGGTTATGCCATTAATATTGCTCCTAGATTAGATAATTTTCCCTATGCCCAATAGTGTGTTAGATTTAAACTTTTTGTTCAATCTAAACACTTTGATTTATGGAAAATTATAGATGATACTTACAATGTGCTCACTTCGGAGAAATCCAAGTGGAATAAAAATAATCATCGTATGTTTACAATGAATAAGATTTTGTTAGAATTTTTACATAATGCGTTCAATTCATCTTTTGGTAACAATATTTATTCTTTTAAAAGTGCTTACACATTGTGAAAGTTATAGAAGCACATCAAGGGAATTTGGAGGTGATCCGACAAGCTTTGGAGGATCCCGCTTCTAGTTCATATGGAGCATCATGCACACGACCACTAGGCGATAGCCCTAGTAAGGTTTGTGAGTTCGAAACCACAAATGATTTATCTAGTGATGAACTTGTTTGTGTTAGTGAAAATTGTTGCATGCCTATAACAAGTGCATAAAAATTTTATTGATTTACAAAGCAAGCATGAAGATTTAAAATCCGATCATGAGAAGTTAGCTCCCAAATTTAATATCATTTCTCAAGAAAGAATTGCTCTTCAAGAAAACAATGATATATTAAATTTGGAAAATAATAATTTGAAATTAAATATTGATAACTTGACTCATGAAAAAGATAATGCCATGTTAGAAGTAGAGAACATAAAAAATAATACTGCTTCTTTTATAAATAATTATTTATGTTCTACTTCTAATGTTAATGCTAATATGCCTAATGATGAGTTGAATGATGTTAAAAACTGTATTTCTTCTTTAGATTCAACTCTTACTACATGCATTAACAACCATAAGAAGCTTATGAATATGTGTACCAAGTCTAAGTCAAAATCATCCACTCATCATGCACACATATATAGCAAAGTTTATAAGTGTTCAATTTACGGCCGTAAAGACCATCTAGCTAAATTTTGCTATGATACACACAAACATAAAAATGTCAATGCTCCTTGTGCATCTCATGTAGCTTCTTCATCACATGTACACACACATGCACAAAAAGTACATCATAAGCATGCTCATGTGTATCAATGTTATCTTTGTGGTCGTTTTGGTCACTTGGCAAAATATTGTTTTGATTTGAAAAAGAAATCTCATTTGCCAAATGTTTCTAGTAGACCACATGTTTTTAAATGTGATGTTTGTGGTAGATTTGGTCATTTGGCGAAGTTTTGTTATGATTTAAAAAATATTCAAACTTACCAAATTTCTTAAGTAAAACACCTTTGTTTAATGATGTTTCTCATTTGCAATATAATTTAAAAGAAAAATCTTTATTTGCAAATGATTCCCGTTCACGAGCTAATGGTCCACAAAAACAAATGGATCTTTTTCATTGTACAAATTGCAAATGGAAGGGTCATTTGCAAGATTATTGTTTTGACCGTGCTAGTGCACCACATACGCCCAAGAGGGTTCATAACCCTAGGGATTTGAGCTTAAATGATAGAGGTCATGTCCCTAAACCTTTTAGTACCAAGATTACTTGGGTACCAAAACAAATTTGATTTTTAAACCAAGAATTTTAGTATTTTTCTTTTTCTTTTTTTTCTTGGTTTTGAAAAACGTGTTCTAAACTTTCTATATGAAAACAATTTTTAATTGATCAAATCTTTTATTTTCATGATTATTTGTTTTGATTTTAAATGACAGGTTAGTAGTTATATACCATCCTGGTTTATGGGGTGTTTATTCCCAAATCTTATTCACCGGATGCTAAAATGTTTATATGGGTTGATACTAGCTCAATAGCTAGATATAATTGTCTCTCTTGATTTTTGAAAATCAATGATGATTTGGTTTTATGTTCTTATATGATTTACTTGTGATTTATGATTTCATTGGTTGATTTGTTTTCATTTGAAAACTTTTTACATGATTCTCATGTCTTCTTTCTTGTGATTTCATAAATCTATTTTATACATTATTTTTATGATGAGACACTATTCTTTATATTGATATATTTATATGTGTTCTCATTATCCTCTTGTATGTGAGTGATATTTAGCATATTTTTTTATGCTTGCTCACATATTTGCCATGATCTTTTATTGCATATATTCCATATGGCAGTTTGATAGGGGAAGCAATCCCTATACTTGTTTTATACTCACCCATGCTTATATGTAGGGGGAGCTTTCGCTCTCTTCATTCCTTTTTTCCCCTTTTTGATGTTGTCAAAGGGGGAGAAATATTGTGAGTATATTCTTTCTTGTTTATATGCATGATATATTATACTTTGTATATTCATTTCCTTTCATGCATATATACTTTTTGTAAATTGTTTGTCATCATCAAAAAGGGGGAGATTGTTGGCCTTCTTATTTTGATGATGTTTAATAAATAATTTACTTCTAATGTTGTTTGTCTAGTGTTTGTATTTTCGTATTTATTCTAGGCAAACAACGTTGATGGAGGATGGATGGAATCAAGCTTTCACGATCATATCCAATGGAGGTTAGCGTAATTGTGGAGTGAAACCTTACAATTCAAGTTGAAGATCCAAGTTCAAGCTTCATCCGCAATGTATACCAAGTTGAGCTACATCGAAGATCAATCAAGCTTGGGTATATTTAGTTTAGGTTTTATATTATGTGTGTTAGTACTTTAAGCTCAATCATATATACACACACATATTTGGTTTTTATATATATATATTTATATATATACACAAGTTTTGATTTATGAACTTAACAATCATTGTATACATATTTCATTAAGTCTATAAAATTATTTCATAGGGTTTCAAAACATTGTTTATGTCAAACATCAAATTTCATGTATATCACATTTTCATGTTTTGGACACACTTGCAAAATACATGAGTTTTCACAAATGGCAAACTCAATTTGAGAAATTCTTTTTTTAACATGTTTAATTTCATGTTTATAAATGTTTCCCAAAGTTTTATCAATATTGGAATTAATTTGTTATGTTTATTTGAATTTACAAAATCAAGTTTTTAATAAGCTCATGTTCGTGCACATGTTCGTGCATGATTTTGCAAAACTGATGCATTTTCACAATTGAGAAATATGATTTGAAAAATTTATTCGTTTACATGTTTATCATCATATATACAAATATTTTCACAAATTTTACTAATTTTGGAGTTATTTTGTTATTTTCAATTGAATTTAAAAAACCGAGTTTTCAGCAGTTTTTCAGAAACTATTTATCTATGTTAAAACATTTATTTCTCACAATCGGGAAGCAATTTTTCAGAAATTCTTTCTCTAACTTTTTTAGCTACATGTCGAGAACATTCCCTAAAATTTCATGATATTTGGAGTTGATTTACTATTTTTAATTTATTTTACAAAATCAAATACGTAAAATTCTAGAACTGCCAGAATCTGTCATGCAGTCATAAGTCGACTCATGAACAGTGTAAGTCGACTTGCTACAGTATAAGTCGACTCATGAATAGTGTAAGTCGACTCAGTAGATGTTTTCAGCCTGTAACGGCTAGTTTATGAGTCGACTGATGAACAGTAACGAGTCGACTCATAACACTGTAACGGCTAGTTTTTGGCTGAGTTGTTGTTTGGTTTTTTAGACTTTTCACTTGGGTTTTCTTAGTTCTTTGGGGCTCCTATATATACCCCATACCCTCTAACATCTGAGATAACTAATGGAATGTTTTTAAACAAGTTTTAAAAGAGTTTTAACAAGGGTTTAAGTTTGGTTTAAGGGTGTTTTGGTTTATGAAGATTGGTTCACAAGTGGAGGAGATCATCTACATTGTTTGAGCTTCATTTTAATCCATCTCTCCATCTTGTTTTTAAGAGAAGAATTTCTAAACTCTATTTCTAGCTACTTATTGTCTTGTTCATAATTTATTTAAGCTAGATTTTAATTGAGTTTAGTTGATTTGATTTCACTCATTGTTTACACACACCCACATGAGCTTATTGTATTTTCATACATAGTATATTTGGGTTGGTGAGAGTTGTAACAATTGAGTGTGAGCTTTCATTATGTTCTCATCCATATTAGAGAACAATCATTTATTGTATTGTTCTTATTATACGGATCACTTTGTAATACACTTATACACCGAGAGAAGTGTGTGGCGTGAGTCGGGGATCGTCCCAAGAGGAGTGGCGTCGGTTGACCAACCTAGGTGTTTCCGTCGAAAGTTGCTGTTTTCATTGATGTTCTCTTTTTTT
>BQKN01030072.1:0-20714 GCA_022839385.1 Asparagus kiusianus
ATACATAGAAAAATAACGATTTACTAATATTTGATCCATTGATATTAATTAACTTCATTAACGCTAATGAAGGAATATGCCTCTACTTCTCCATTCCTTGATACCTTTCGTCGTTTGTATACTTTTTTTTTTTTCCTTGAATGCTTGCATGGAGGCTAGTTGCAATGTGTCTGCTTCTTACAGACATGGACATGGACACGTAGGGACTAAGTTGAGATGGACTTTATAATTAACAACAACTCAAACATGTTTACTTGCGATATTATACGGTTGCACACTTGTCATATTTAAAAACGGATCAAATTTAGAATCTTCCTACCATTTTTCTACTTAAACTAATATCCTAAGGTATTGCTTGAATAGGCAAGAGCTTACATATCATGCTATTCGTTTGAACATCCTTAGCTTTGTGTACCTATTCTAAGAGAGCATATTCTGTGTGCACATATGCCATTTATGGGCCATATTTTTTTATTAAAGTAAAGAAGAATATCCTGGTCTTAGAGGCAATTCGGATTACCCATCACGAGTGACTCGGACGGTTGGAAGATTTCAATATGATTTTCACGATCTTAGGCTCGAGCCCGAACTGGTTTATCAAAAATTATATTAAAAAAGGATTTATCAAAATGAAATTATAATCTAGTTTCTAATTAGGAAGATTATGAGTATAATTTGGATCATGTCCACTACAGTGAATAGTGGGAAGACTACCGACTAAATAAATCAATGGATATAATAAGATGGTGATCTCTCCACTACTGTTTGATAGTTGATCATTACATTTTAGTCCACTTTTATACCCTCATTATACATTTTACTTGAATAAATACAGCTGCTAACAATATTTTTTTTATCTTAATATATAAGTAATAAAGAATTACTGAATAAGAGCTCAAATGAAGATTATTTTAAGCCCAAAAGATCTCTAATGAAGCCTAGAATGCCTAAAATCCAAAGCCTACAACAAAGTCTAGAAGCAAAATATCAA
The DNA here is from genome assembly GCA_022839385.1 of Asparagus kiusianus. NCBI lineage: Eukaryota > Viridiplantae > Streptophyta > Magnoliopsida > Asparagales > Asparagaceae > Asparagus > Asparagus kiusianus. The sequence continues at coordinate 992 of BQKN01030072.1, forward strand.
CACTTATCACTTTCTTGGTAAGTAATTATTAACAGATTAGTCTATAATTGAAAATTAAAAAAAAAATCTGGAAAGAAACAAAGTTAAATTTGTGCTCGTGATGGTCAATCGCAAAGAAAAGGCGATATCAGGTGATATCTCTGAATCCAAAAAACAGAATTTAACATATTATATATAAATATCGTCTATCTCGATGCAGCTTAGCGGATTCTAGAAAGGTTATAGTAGATATCCGATTTTAATTACTATATATAGTCAATTATTTAAAGACCAAGCTAAATCCTAAGAAGCTCGAGAACATTCAAGAGAAACTGACGAGTTTTAAATGAACTAAATACAATAAAAAATCCACAAAGTCCATCTCTCAACTGTTGAATCAATGGTGTAAATTATTTTGATAGATCATGTAGTTGTGAGGGTTACTTGGGGCCTGGGGCTCAAGACAAATTTGTTGGAGGATAGATGGATTGAGCCATAACAATCATATCAAATGGAGGTTAGTGGAATAGTGGTTGAAGCCTTACAATTCAAGTTAAATATTCAAGTTCATGCTTCAGCCGCGAGTGTACCAAGATAGAGCTTTGTTGAAGATCTCAAGCTTGGGTAATTTAATTTAGGTGTTATATTATGTGTGTTGGTACTTTAAGCTCAATCATATACACACATACACGTTTTGGTTTTGTATATATATAGTTATATATATACATATATGTTTTGGTTTGATAGGTTTCAAGTTTTACTATGAAACAATTGAATACAATTGGAAAATATATTTTTGTTTCATACTTATATGCATTTATATGATTTCATCAATATCAATTTTGTTTAGTTCCATGAAATCATGTTTTAGTGTATTATATGTGTATTTTGATAAAATAATATATTCATTATTTATAGATTTCATAACAATAGTTTACATCTTCTATTAAGTCTACAAAATCATTTTGTATTGTTTCAAAACATGGTTTAGCCATATCAAAATTCATATGTTTACAATTTTATGTTTTGGACTATTTTGTAAAATAATGATATTTTTTATTTGGAAGGTCCTTTTTGAAAACTAGTCTTTGTAGCATGTTTATTATCATGTCTACAATCATTCCCAAAAGTTTTATATTTTTTGAAATTTATCTGATATTTTTAAATAGGGTTTTAAGATAAAAAAATCAACTTTCAAACCTGTTTTCTCATATGTTAGTTTACGGTCGACCGCGCCTTTGATTTTCCCTGTGGAGCCATCAACAACTTTCACGGTCGACCGCCACAGTCGACCGTCAGCTCGAAAATTCTCACGGTCGATCGCCACGGTCGACCATCAAAGTTTCTAGAATTTTCTGAGCCTCGAAAATGGCTCGCGGTCAACCGCGAGATTTCACGGTCGACCGCCGTTCACTTCAACGGTCATTTTGTACAGAATCGGATTTCTGATTCTGTTAGTTTTTTGATCATTTCTGTTGGGCTTTTGGCTGAGGTTTTGGGAGGCTATAAATACCCCATTGATCTCAGTTCTCATGGCAATCCAAGAAGTTTTTAAACAAGTGTTTAACAAGGGTTTAAGTTTGTTTAGTGTTTGTTTAAAAGAGTTTTGTTTGTGAAAAAGTTTTACACAAGTGGAGGAGATCATCTACATTTCTTAGGCTTCATTTTAATCCACCTCTCCATCTTGTTTTTCAGAGAAGAATTTCTAAACTCTATTTCTAGCTATTTATTGTTTTGTTCATAATTTCTATAGGCTAGATTTTAACTGAGTTTAGTTGATTTGATTAATCTGTTTGTTACACACACCCACATTGAGCTTTTAGTATCTACATACATAGTATATTGGGTTTGTGATAGATTGTAACATTAAGTTGTGCTTAATTGAGTTCTCACCTTGTATGAGAGAACAAATCATTTGTTGTTATTTGAGAGTGTTGTAGAGGTTTTGGTTTGCTAGAAAACCAAGTGTGAGGAGTGAACGTTGATCGGTGAGCGTTGAAAACCGACACTGTGAGTGATTGTGAACGTTGATCGGTGAACATTGAAAACTGACATTGTGAGGTGTAAACATTATTCGAATGAGCGTAGAAAATCCGGTTGTGATAGTGGATTTCTCCCCAGGAGTGGGGATCGGAGATGTAGGACGGAAGGTCCGAACACCTTGATCATTTGAGTGTGTTTGAGTTTGTCTTTGGCGCATTTGCTTATGCATTTATCTTATATTGCCGATTGCCTATTACTCTTGTATATTTTGTCCTATCACATTTATAGTTTTATTATATCACCCTTGTGTTAGTTTATATATCCTTGCATATATTTTTATCATATAGGATATATCTCATTGTTCATATTACTTATCCTAGCTCACATATCATGTTGTATTTCATACTTGCTAGGATAACTTGTTAATTAGTTTTAATTGGTATATAATCGGATTAGATTAGCACAAGATCCTAATCACCCCCCTAGGGTCTAACAATTGGTATCAGAGCTTGGTGCTCTTTGATTTAAGGTCTAATCGCCTTGAGTTAAAGATCTAGGTTATCTTTTTATGCTAATCTAATTTTGAGATTTTTGTATCTTGCTTGCACATATATACAGTATGGATATGCATGGTTTAGGTTATACCATTAATATTGCTCCTAGATTAGATAATTTTTCCTATGCCCAATGGTGTGTTAGATTTAAACTTTTTGTTCAATCTAAACACTTTGATTTATGGGAAATTATAGATGATGCATACATTGTGCTCACTTCGAAGAAATCCAAGTAGAATAAAAATAATCATCGAATGTTTACAATGAATAATATTTTGTTAGAATATTTGCTAAATGCTTTTAATTCATCTATGTCTAACAAGTTTGTTCATTTTGATAGTGCTTATACCTTATGGAAATTTATTGAAGCACATCAAGGGGACTTGGAGGCGATCCAACAAGCTTTGGCGGATCCGGCTTCAAGTTCATATGGAGAATCATGCACACGGCCACTAGGCAATAGCCCTAGTGAGGTTTGCGAGTTCGAATCCATTAATGATTTATCTAGTGATGAACTTGCTTGTGCTTCCGAAAATTACTACATGCCTTTAACAAATTACATAAAGATTTTATTGATTTACAAAGCAAGCATGATGCATTAAAATCCGATCATGAGAAGTTAACTTCCAAATTTGATATCATTGCTTAAGAAAATAATGCTCTTAAATAAAACAATGATATGTTAAATTTGAAAAATAATAATTTAAAATTGGATATTGTTAACTTGACTCATGACAAAAGTAATGCCATGTTAGTAGTTGAGAATATAAAAAATAATACTACTTCTTTTATAAATGACTATTTATGTTCTGCTTCTAATAAAAATGCATATGTGCCTAATGATGATTTGAATCTTGTGAATAAACGTATTTCATCTTTAGATTCAACTTTAAAAACATACATTGATAACCATAAGAAACTTATGGACAAGTGTGCTAAATTTAGTGCTATAAAATCACATACACACTATGTACACTTGTATAGCAAAATTTACAAATGTTCCATTTGTGGCCGAAAAGGCCATCTAGCTAAATTTTTCTATGATGCACAAAAATCTAAAAATTCTGATATCAATGCTTCTTATGCATCTTATAAGGCTTCTCCATCTTGTACACTTACACATTCACATGCTCATTCTCACAAAGTTCATCATAAGCATGCTCATGTGTTTAAGTGTAATATTTGTGGTCGTTTTGGTCATTTGGCCAAATATTATTTTGATTTAAAAACTAAGTCTCATTTACCAAATGTTTTTTAGTAGACTACATGTTTATAAATGTAATGTTTGTGGTAGATTTGGTCACTTAGGAAAGTTTTATTTTGATAATGTTTCACATTTGCAAAAAGCTTTAAATAATTTACCTTTGTTTGCAAATGTTCCACGTGCACCTTTTAATGGTCAACATAAGTAAATGCTTCCTTTCTATCGTACATATTACAATCGGAATGGTCATTTGAGTGATTATTACTATGACTAATCCCGTGTACCACATATGCCCAAGAGGGTTCATAACCCTAGGGCTTTGAGCTTAAACGATAGGGGTTATGTCCCTAAACTTTTTGGTACCAAGAATTATTGGGTACCAAAACAAATTTGATTTTTAAACCAAGAATTTTAATTTTTTTTATTTTTATTTTTCTTGGTTTTGAAAAACTTGTTCTAAATTTTTATATATGAAAACAACTTTTAATTGATTAAATATTTTGTTTTCATGATTAATAGTTTTAATTTTTGAGAGGTTTGTGTTTATATAACCCCCCTGGTTTATTGGGTGTTTATTCCCAAATCATGTTTACCGGGTACTAAAAGTTCTTATAAGGGTTGTTACAAGCTTAAGAGCTTGATAAATTGTTGCCTCTCTTGCATTTTGTCAAAAATCTTGTTTTGATTTGTTTCTTTGAATTCATTATACTTCACTTATATGATGATATTTATGTGTTTGTGCTTATGGATCATCTATGTATGCATTATAATGTATTCTATATGTGGTTTGATCAAGTTCTACAAAGAAAGTTCTATTTATTGATCAAACATTGTTTTTGGATATAAACTTTGATTTATGATTTCTTTTGGTTGATTTGTTTTCATTTGAAAACTTTTTACATGATTCTCATGTTCCTCTTCTTTTGTTTTCATAAATCTATTCTTTTATATGGTTTTTATATTTATTTTTTTGTGTTAATGGGACACTATTTTCATATTGACATATTTATATGTGTTCTCATTGTCCTTTTGTATGTGAGTTGTGTTTAGCATGTTTCTTGCTTGCTCACATATGTATGCCTTAGCATTCATTGCATATATTCATTAAAGTATTTTGATAGGGGGAGTCTTCCCTTTTCTATTATTGTTTTTATACTCACCCATGCATATTGATAGGGGGAGCCTTCGCTCTCTTCATCCTTTTGTCCCCATTTTTATGTTGTAAAACGGGGAGAAATATTATGAGTATATTCTTTTTGTTTATATGCATGATAATTACAATATTGTATATTCATTTTCTTTCATGCATATATCATTTTTGTAAATTATTTATCATCATCAAAATGGGGAAGATTGTTGGCCTTCTTGTTTTGATGATGTTTAACAAAACAATTTACTTCTAATGTTGGTTGTCTAGTATTTGTGTTTTCTTATTTATTGTAGACAAACAACAAGTTGGAGGATGGATGGATTGCGCCATAACGATCATATCAAATGGAGGTTGGTGGAATAGTGGTTGAAGCCTTACAATTCAAGTTAAAGATTCAAGTTCAAGCTTCATCCGCAAGTGTACCAAGATAGAGCTTCGTTGAAGATCTCAAGCTTGGGTAATTTAGTTTAGATGTTATATTATGTGTGTTGGTACTTTAAGCTCAATCATATACACACATACACGTTTTGGTTTTGTATATATATAGTTATATATATACATATATGTTTTGGTTTGATAGGTTTCAAGTTTTAGTATAAAACAATTGAATACAATTGGAAAACATATTTTTGTTTCATACTTATATGTATTTATATGATTTCATCAATATCAATTTTATTTAGTTCCACGAAATCATGTTTTAGTGTATTATATGTATATTTTGATAAAATACTATATTCATTGTTTATAGACTTCATAATAATAGTTTACATCTTCTATTAAGTCTACAAAATCATTTTATATTGTTTCAAAAAATGGTTTAGCCAAAATGTCAAAATTCATATGTTTACACTTTCATGTTTTGGACTATATTCTTTGTAGCATGTTTATTATCATGTCTACAACCATTCCCCAAAGTTTTACATTTTTTAAAAGTTATTTGATAATTTAAACAGGGTTTAAAGATCAGAAAATTAACTTTCAAACATGTTTTCTCATATGTCAGTTTACGGTCGTCCGCCACGGTCGACCGCGCCTTTGATTTTCCCTACGGAGCCATCAGCAATTTTTACGGTCAACCACCACGCTTGACCGTTAGCTCGAAAATTCCCACGATCGACCGCCACGGTCGACCGTCAAAGTTTCTAGAATTTTCTGAGCCTCGAAAGTGGCTCGCGGTCGACCGCCGTTCACTCCAACGGTTATTTTGTACAGAATCTGATTTTCGATTCTGTTGGTTTTTTGGTCATTTCTGTTGGGCTTTTGGCTGAGGTTTTGGGAGGATATAAATACCCTATTGATCTCAGTTCTCAGGGTAATCCAAGAAGTTTTTAAACAAGCTAACAAAGGTTTAAGTTTGTTTAGTATTTGTTTAAAAGAGTTTTGTTTGTGAAGAAGTTTTACACAAGTGGAGGAGATCATCTATATTCCTTGGGCTTCATTTTAATCCACCTCTCCATCTTGTTTTTCAGAGAAGAATTTCTAAACTCTGTTTCTAGCTATTTATTGTTTTGTTCATAATTTCTATATGCTAGATTTTAATTGAGTTTAGTTGATTTGATTAATCTCTTTGTTACATACACCCACATTAAGCTTTTATTATTTACATAGTATATTGGGTTTGTTAGAGATTGTAACATTGAGTTGTGCTTAATTGAGTTCTTGACTTGTATGAGAGAACAAATCATTTGTTGTTATTTGAGAGTGTTGTAGAGTTTTCTGTTAGCTAGAAAACCGAGTGTGAGGAGTAAACATTGATCGTTGAGCGTTAAAAACCGACACTATGAGTGATTGTGAACGTTGATCGGTGAACGTTAAAAACCGATATTGTGAGTTGTAAACGTTATTCAGGTGAGCGTAGAAAACCTGGTTGTGATAGTGGATTTCTCCCCGGGAGTGGGGAGCAGAGATGTAAGATGGAAGGTCCGAACTTCGTGATCATTTGAGTGTGTTTGAATTTGTCTTTGGCGCATTTTCTTATGCAGTTATCTTATATTGTCAATTGCCTCTTACTCTTGTATATTTTGCCCTATCACATTTATAGTTTGATTATATCATCCTTGTGTTAATTTATATATCTTTGCATATATTTTTATCATATAGAATATATCTCATTGTTCATATTACTTATCCTAGCTACATATCATGTTGTATTTCATACTTGCTAGGATAACTTGTTAATTAGTTTTAATTGGTATAAAATCAGATTAGATTTATACAAGACCCTAATCACCCCCCTCTAGGGTCTAACAATTGGTATCAGAGCTTGGTGCTCTTTGATTTAAGTTCTAATCGCCTTGAGTTAAAGATCCAGGTTTTCTTTTTGTGCTAATCCAATTTTGAGATTTTTGTATCTTGCTTGCATATATATACATTATGGATATGCATGGTTTAGGTTATGCCATTAATATTGCTCCTAGATTAGATAATTTTCTCTATGCCCAATGGTGTGTTAGATTTAAACTTTTTGTTCAATCTAAACACTTTGATTTATGAGAAATTATAAATGATGCTTACATTGTTCATATTACTTATCCTAGCTCACATATCATGTTGTAGTTCATACTTGCTAGGATAACTTGTTAATTAGTTTTAATTAGAATAAAATCGGATTAGATTAGCACAAGACCCTAATCCCCCCTAGGGTCTAACAAAATTTAAGAGTTGTGAGAGATTCTTATCATCTATAATTAAAGAGGTAGAGTGAAGGTTTGAGAGTGTAAAAAAATTTTATAAACTTCTTTTTGCAAAGGAGAACCTTTAATTAGGTCTTCTAATTTATAAACATTTTTTTTAAAGTTTATAATAAATAAAAAATTTCTACTTTTTTGAGTTTATTTCTTCTGCTTAACTGATGAAGATGAAGATTTGCTTTCAACGGGTCAACCGTTTGCAAGGTGAGATTTTATTTTTCTCTCTTATTTTCTTATTTTAAAAATTCATGTTTTAGGAGTTTTTATTTTTAATGCTGATAGATTAGATTTATTTCATGCATTATAGTGTACATTTACTTTCATGCTCTTTTATTTTTGTTGTTTATTTTATGCTTCGTAGAATTTATTTTCTTATATTTTTTATAGTATAAATTTACTTTTATGCTCTTTTATTTTTGTTAGTTAGATTTTTTTTATATTCATAGTTTAGATCTTTATTTTCTTATTTTTGTTCTTATTATCCTAGTTAGTTTTTATTTTAAATATCCTTTTTATGCTCTCTAGTCTAGAAATTTTTTTAAATATGCAACTAAATCTTGTAGGAATTCTAGATTTATATGAATAGTTTGATTTGTTTTATGATTTGTGGATGCTCACTTTGTGCTCAAAATGATCATGCTTAGGATAATCAACTAGAAAACTAATTAGTGAAAAAATTTAATAATCTATACTTATCTTGAGTGGTTTGATAGGTTATACTTATAAATTCTAGAATTATTATCTAGTTGTGTGTCCTTTTCATGAATAATGATTTTGCTTGGATGATAATTTGATAGATTATATTTTTCTTAAGTGGTTTTGATAGTCTATACTTTGTAAATCTAAATTAAAATATGATAAGAAGAGTAATTGATAAATCTTAAATAAAATTAACTAGTGTATTCAATTCTTGATTCCTATATTCTTTACTTGATTTTCTCTATCGATTAGCTATTTTAATGTTTCGCTATTTGATTATTTTTTCTCTTCTTGATTTTTTTCTTTTCTATTTTCTTTACTTATTCTCCCTGATTAGTCTTTGTTTTATTTTATTTATTCACTCTATTTCTCCCTTCTTGGTTTAGTTTTATTTTATTTATAAAAAATCATATGCTATCTATATCACTTTTAGTTTCATTTTTCTTTGTTCGTAATAATCTATAACTATTGTTAGAATTTTTTCTACACACTGTTGTAGTTTTTGTGACTGTGTCAATATTGCAAGTGCATAATCAAGTTATAGTATAAAAAATATGGAATCCTACGAGGAAGGTGTTATAGGAATTAATCAAAAGTGATTTTTAAGTTGTGTGTGACAATTAGGAGCTGTAAATATATGAATATAGAGAGATAAAGAGAGTGAATGTGATAATATACAAATAAAAACAAAACTAGAGTGAGAGGGGGGAAGAAAGATAAGGAAAATAAAGAGAAATAAAATCAAGAAACAAATAAAGAAAGACCGAGAGTAAAGAGAAAAATCAAGAAAGTAAAAAAAATAAAGAATCCAATCAGAGATATGAGAAATCTAGAATTAAATCTATTAGCTAATTTTATTTGTAGATTATGAATCATTCTCTTTTTATCATAGTTTACTTTAGATTTATTAATCATAGACAATCAAATTACTTAAAAAAAGTTTAACCTATCAAATTATCATCTAAGTAAAATCAACATTCATAAAAAAAATAACTAGATAGTAATTCTAGAATTCCTGCCATCAATTAGTTTTCTAGTTGATTATCTTAAACACGATCATTTCAAGCACAAGAGAGTAATTCACAATTCATAAAAAAATTAAACTAGTTTCATGTAATTCTAGAATTCCTATAATAATTAGTTCAACATCATAGAAAACAAAAAATAAAGAAATAAAAGAGAGAGATTGAAATTAAAAACTAACTCCGAAGAGGGTTCTAGCCTCTAAGTAAGAGAATGTAATGAAAAGAATAAACAAAAAAAACTAATTCCCAAGAGGGTTTCTAGCCTCTTGGTGAATAGTGCAAGAAAATAAAATCTAAACTATGCAAATAAATCTACACTACGAAATAATTCCAAGAAAATAAAGAATGGAAGTAAATCTATTTTACAAGGCATGAAAATAAATCTAATTCAGGAGGTTCTAGCACCTTGAATATCTAAAGCAAGAAAAAAATAAAAAGATAAAAGGGAATTTACATTTCAAGAGGTTTCTAGCCTCTTGATGAAGGAAAATCTTCATCTTGATCTTCATCTTTATCTTATCTTCATCTTCATCATTGAACAAAGAGAATAAAAGAAAAATATAAAGAGGTAAATTTTTTTAATAATTACAATAAAAAGTTATAATTTTAGAAGATCTTCTCAATTAAGAGTAACCTTCCACTGTAAATGATGTTTTTACAAAAGTTTTCACACTTAAACCCCTCACTCTCTACCCCTATTTATAGCCTACAGTAAGCAACAAGAATCATTGAATTTTACTTGAGCTTCAAGGATTAAATCTTAGTCAAAACAAGTTTGTTACGAACCAATTGGTCAGTCAATCGATTGGCCAATCAGTTGACTGTGACGCTCCTGGTTTTGATATGGCTGCAGTCCAATATGAAACTAAGAATGTTAAATCTATCATGTACTACACCGTGCAATAACATATTTTACCATCACAATTACTATCTATCTAGTAGAATCAACAACAAGTGTAGGTACAAAACAGGCAAAAGAAAATATATAGAAGAAATACCAAAGAACAGATACTCTGAAGAAAATCAGCACCACTGATATAAATAAATAAGTCTCTGAGAAGAAAACATCTGAGCTGAATACAAATATCGCGACATATAAAATCAAATGAAATGATATTAAGACACATTACCTTTTACAAGACTAGAAATTATATCTCAAATGTTCATAAACACACTTACTGTGGAGTTCTGACATAAACTACTAACAATAACTATAAATAATAACTAGAACAACTCCATCAAGCTACGGCTCTTCGTACACCTAGCTCGTTACCTGAACATGGGGGAAACAACAAGCGTCAAGCGCTAGCGAGTAACATCTCAACCAACCCTAGGGGGAAGGGCTAGAAGGATAAGAAAAATAGTTGTATATATATAATTAGATAGTCAACCATCGACTGAGAAATAAAATGGAGGTTTGATAGTTAGAAATATACAACACGAGCATACGTATGTCTCCTGTAGCTGAAATTATAAATAGCTAAATACCAAATCCAAAAGCTACAACATGGAACAATAACTCCATCTCCATCCATAATATCAATGACCTGTCATATGTTAAATACATGCCCAACTCATGGTTTGCAATAATTAAATGTCTAATACATGATCTGCAATAGCTTAAAGTCCAACACGAGGACTGTAGTGGATTATAGTCCAACACAAGGACTTTGATAGCTTATAGTCCAACACAAGGACTTTGATAGCTTATAGTCTAACTTGAGGACTGTAACATACAAATAATGTCAGAAACAACATATATACTGTTCACCCTCATGCCCCGGTGAATAAATCTAAGACTCATGTCCGTAGTCAACTCATGTACACAAATCTTAGTGTATAACGAATCCATATAACCCAGATATCTCGTCAGCCACATAACCCTATGAACAACATTACAACGCAGAAAAATCCCCAGCGGTCGACCGCCACGGTCGACCACAACTGAAGCAGAAACTTACTGTTTCTGTGAACGTTACGTGGTCGACCGTCGTGTCACCGCAGTCGACCACGTAGAAGCAGAAACCTTTTTCAAGTTTCTTTTCTACAAGGGTTTGATCTAAAAACATGTGTGAGATGTTTATAAATACAATCAACCTTATATACATGATTTATCATATCTAGAAACATGCGAGAAACAGTCTAATCACTATAAACAAAGCGAAACATGTTTAAACATACATATTCATGTCGAAACCTTCAAAAGTAATTATTTTTCTTTAAAAACTTTTGTTCGAATAAAATTTTAGATCTAGATCTATATTAAGAAATTCGTTGGTGATCTTTATTAACTGAAAACTTATCCTTTCTGCAATATACAATATAAAGATCAATTTTTATACATAAACTATCATGTTAGGCTCACAAAACTCATAAAAACATTATTAAAAATGTTTAAACACATAGGTGTAGGATTGGGCAAGATGATACTCGCCTGAGGGGTGATGAACAACTCTAAACAACACTGTAACAAGTCCTCCTTCGCTGCAAACCGCCGGATCTCGCTCAAACTCCCTAAAATCCATCAAAAACGTCAAGGAGAACGGGTTAGGGTATGCAAGAGGGAAGGAGGAGGCTACTAGGCTTTGTGCTGATGAAGAAGAGGGTCTCACGGATATAATAATATATATGAATCCAAAAACCTGACCCAAAACCCAATACAACCCGAGCTGGAAAAAACTGTCTGGCCGATGTGCGATCGACCGCCACGGTCGACCAGACATGAAAAATCCTGTTTGTGCATGTTTGTTTGTGTACTGGCCTTACACTTGTTCTCTCTCACATAAATAAACTTGTTTGATCCCCAAACACTTGCTATCACATTCATCTATGATATAAGCATATATTTCTAAAAAAAAACTCATTCATTATATTTTACGGGGTTTTACACTCTTTCCCCCTTAAAAGAATTTCGTCCTCGAAATTCTGAAATCGTATCTTAAAAATTAATAATACAAGAAAAGCACGTCGGGAGTAATTAAATTCCCACATACACATCTCATAGCATTAATTTCCAGATATGAACATAGTAATATCTAAAGTTAACAACCTAGAATGCAAATATTCACGCCTTAATCCCTAACTAAATGGAATTAGTACATTAGACGAAAAATCCAAACAATAAACCCCCCATATATATACCGTGTATTCCAAATGATTAAGGATTAAGTGACAATACCTCCATCCTAGTGTTAAAGATAAATATGACTACCAAAATCATCATAAAACATAAGAAAACATAAATCAAAACAATCTACCTACTCAAACAGGTGTGGGTAGTCGCGACGCATATCCTCCTCGCACTCGCAAGATATCTTCTCAGATCCTCTCCGGTTCCATTGAACTTTTACCAAAGGAATTACCTTGTTTCTAAGTTTCTTGTCTTCTCTAGAAAGTATACAAACTGGGATCTTAATCGTAGTCAAATCGTCCTGAAGCTCAATCTCCAGAGCATCCAATACTCGCTGTCTCTCCTCATCATGTAAGTGCTTCTTGAGCATAGAAATATGAAATATGTCGTGCACACCAGACATCGATGCTGGAAGGTCTAGTCTATACGAAACAGCCCTAATATGCTCAACAATCTGAAAATGGGCAATATATCTCAGGGCAAGCTTTCCCCGTCTACCAAATCGTTGCACACCCTTCATCGATGATACATTTAGCATGACATAATCTACCACTTGAAACTCTAAAGGTCGTCGTCTATGATCTGCATAGCTCTTCTGCTGACTCTGAGAAGCTAGAATACGCTCCCTAATCAATGCTACCTTTTCGATAGTCTGCCTCACAAGCTCTGGTCCAAGCAACAAGCTATTCTCCAGCTCTGCCCAATATATAAGGGATCTACAGGTCCTCCCGCATAATGCTTCATACGGAGCCATACCAATCGTCGCTTGATAACTATTGTTATAAGAGAACTCTATCAATGGAATATGATCCTTCCAGCTACCTTAAAAATCAATGATACAAGCCCACAATATGTCCTCTAACACCTGGTTCACTCTCTCTGTCTGACCGTTTGTCTGAGGGTGGAAAACACTGCTGTGCAATAATCTGCTGTCGAATGAATCCTGGAAACTCCTCCAAAAGTGCAAGGTGAAAACTGATCCTTGATCTAATACAATCGTATTTGGAACTTCGTGAAGTCGAACTATCTCCCGGATAAATATCCTCGCATATACCTCGACGGTATAAGTAGTCCTCACTGGAATAAAATATGCCGACTTCATCAACCGATCCACTATCACCCAAACTGAGTTGTTCCCCTTCTTCGACTTCGGCAACCCTACAATAAAGTCCATAGAAATGTTCGCCTACTTCCACTCTGGAATGGGTAGGGGCTGAAGTGTCCCTACTAGTCTCTGGTGTTCTGCCTTCACTTGCTGATAGGTAAAACACTTAGCTACATAATCTGCAATATCTCTACGCATACCACTCCACCAAAAGTGTCTCCTCAAGTCCTTGTACATCATAGTGGTTCCTGGATGCACTGTATATCGGGTACGATGTGCTTCATCTAACAACTCCCTCTTCAGCTCTACACTAGCTAGCACAACCAATCGACCCTTCATTCGAAGGCCCCCATCTGCTCCAATGGTCTAATCTGTTGAATATCATATCTCTATAATAGTGTTTTGATGATAACAATTTATACAATGTGTGTGCACTAACTCTTATATGCAGATTTCAATATCAGAATATGTGGAAAGTGCAAGTTGATTTCAAGGCATTTTGAAGTGAAGAAAATGAAGAACAAAAGAGTTAATGTATTTTATATTTTCTTTACTTAGAATAATTGTACAAGCCTTGATCACACACACGCACACACACAATTTTAGAACACACTAACACAGGCTTAGTGTGTTGGTTAACTATAGAAATCCCCTATGTTAACCATTAGAATAATAGTTAAAACTTGATTATAAAAACTCTTTATAGCTGAATTTTTAATCTTAATAGTCGACTAATTAGAATAGTAGTCGACTACTCTTGTAATAAACTCAAATACATGTTTCTGTCAATTTACAGTATAGTCGACTAATTCTGATTATAGTCGACTACTCAAGTGTTTGACAGAATTATAAGTTTCTGATATTTTACAGTATAGTCGACTAATGTCAACAGTAGTCGACTACTGAACTCAAATTTCGTTTTATAAGTTTCTGTCATAATACAGTGTAGTCGACTAATGGACTTTGTAGTCGACTACTGAGAGAATTTTCCGAAAACACAGAGTCTGTTTAACTCAGTGTAGTCGACTAATGTCAACTATAGTCGACTACAGATACAGTTTTCCAGTTTTTCAATGTTTGAATATCTGACAGTTTATAGCCGTTTTTAAACGTTTTTTAAAGTTTAAAAAATTGTCTTTTCAAGGGCTATAAATAGGTTATTTGTTCAGAAAAATTGCAGAGACTTACATACCCATAAGCTTTGATCTTTGAGCAATTTTTCAAGTGAAAAACATTCAGATTTTTGAGAAAAAGAAGAGTTTCTGAAATTGCCTTTAATCATTCTTCAAATACTTTTCATTTAGGCAATTTACAGAGATTAAAAGAATCCTAAGCCACTGCTGTACTTCATTACATATTCAAGGCTTATAGGATCAATTGTGTTCTTACTTCAACAAGGTTTTCTCTCGTGTTTGAGAAGGTTGATCTCTTGGTTTAGAGATTGGGTGGCAATTGGCATGGTCTTGTCAATTGGTGTTGCAATTTGCATGGTCTTGTAAATTGGTCAGGTTTGCTTTTGATTTTGTAAGGTTTCAAAATCATAGTGAAAATCTCAAGCGGGATTTGCTTGGGGACTGGATGTACACCGGGGAGGTGGAACCAGTATACATGCTTGTGTTTGTGATGTTCATTTTTTGAGATTGCCATTCTTTCTTTGTAATTTATAATCTACTTTGCAAATATTTTAAAAGAACACTATTCACCCTCTTTCTAGTGTTCTAGTGTATTTATTTCAGATCCTACATTTGGTATCAGAGCAAGGTGAAAGATGGCATCTCCAAATACATCACAATTCAAGGAAGGTCACTTTACAAATCGTCCTCCAATGTTCGATAGTTTGAACTACAACTATTGGAAGTATCGAATGAAGATCTATCTTCAATCAATTGGCTATGAACTTTGGAACGTCGTGGAAACGAAATATGAGAAGCCAACAACTCCTTTTGCGGAATGGACTACATCTCAAAGGAACAATGCCAATTTGGATTCTAAAGCCATGAATGCCTTATTTTGTGCACTCGACAAGAATGAGTTCAATAAGGTGTCAACGGCCACATCCGCATATGATATTTGGCACACACTCGAGGTAACTCATGAAGGTACAAATAAAGTTAAAGAATCTAAAATTTCTGTTCTTGTGCACAGATTTGAATTATTCAAGATGAAGGAAAATGAGACTATTGGAGAAATGTTCACAAGATTCATCGACATCACAAATTCTCTTATTGGTCTTGGAAAAACATATACTCAAGTGGAGATAGTAAGAAAGATACTTCGTTCACTAACTCCACAATGGGAAAAGAAAGTTACCGCAATTGAAGAAGCCAATGATTTGTCAACTCTTACGGTTGAAAATCTTATTGGTAATCTTATGGCATATGAAGTTCAACTTGAAGATAGAAAGAATGATGAAGAATCAAAGAACAAGAAAGTCCTTGCATTCAATATCACTTCCGATAAAGAAGATTCAGATGATGATGATGAAGAAATGGGCATGTTTGCACGAAAATTTCGGAAGTTTATAAAATGAGGTAATTTTAAATCTAAAAGTTCAAATTCAAATGACCCTGTTTGTTTTAAGTGTAATAAACCAGGGCATATGAAGAAAGATTGTCCAATGTTGAAGAATAAGCAAAAATCAAGTTATTTCAACAACTTCAACAACATTCAAAATAACAAGAAAAGGAAAGCAATGGCAGTCACTTGGGATGATAGTGATGAGTCATCCTCAGATGAAGATATTGAAGAAAAGGAAAGTGCTCACATGTGTTTCATGGCACATGATGAAGTAAGTGAAAATGAAGAACTTTTAGATGCTTTTAATGAATTATATGAAACTTTTGTGAGATTAAAAACTTCACATAATTTTCTTAAAGGTGAAAATAAAAGATTACTTGAAGAAATTTCTGATTTAAATTCCTCTATATTTTCTAATTCTCAAATAATTAAATTGAAAGAAGAAAATTTTTCTTTACTTAAAGAAAATGAATGTTTATCTAATGAAAATAAATATTTAAAATTAGAATGTAATGATTTAAATATTCGTATTAATAATTTAGAAAAAGATATTTCTTCTTTTAAATCAAGATATGAAGATATATGTCTAAATGTAAGCAAATTTAATAAAGGTAAAGAAAATCTTAATAATATTCATTCTTTTCAAAGAGAATCACAAAAGACAAAAGGATTAGGTTTTCAATTTAATAAAAATAAATCAATGAATACAATTTTTGTAAAACCTACTCATGTCTTGTATGATTATAAAACTGAAAATATGTACAAATAGAAATCAAAATTATTTTCTATTTGGGTTCCAAAAGAATTATCTTCTTTGCATAAGAATTTTTATATTTCTGATTTTATTAAAGATATTTGTTTATCACCTAACTATTTAGGCAAATCAAACTCTTCATGGGTTTGGTTTCCTAAAGGCTAATTTAAAGGACCCAACATAGTATGGGTACCAAAATGTAAATGTTTATTATTTTAGGTACCCAAGAAAGATAGGTGGATTTTGGATAGTGGTTGCTCCAAACATATGACTGGAAACATACAATTATTGTCATCTTTTTAAAACAAGGATGGTGGTACCGTTACTTTTGGAGATAACAACAAAGAAAAAGTCATCGGTATTGGATCTGTCGGTAATCCAAACAAACCTATCATTGATAATGTTTTATTAGTTGATGGTCTTAAACATAATTTACTAAGTATTAGTCAACTTTGTGATAAAGGTTTTAAAATTGTTTTTGAAAAAGAATCATGCTTAATTTATGATATTGATTTAATAACCATTATTTTTAAAGGTTATAGAAAGAATAATATATATGTGTTATCTATGAATAATATTTCAAATGAACATTGTCTTATTGCATCATCTAATGATTCTATTTTATGGCATAAACGTTTTGGACATGTTAATTTTAAACATATGTCTAAGATTTCTAAAAATGAATCAGTAAATGGTTTACCTAAGATGTCTTTTAAAAATAATTTTTGTGATGCATGTCAACAAGGAAAAATGCACAAATCTTCTTTTAAATCTAAAAATATAATATCTACAAATAGACCATTAGAATTAATTCATATAGATCTTTTTGGTCCATCAAGAGTTGCATCTTTAAATGGAAGTAGATATGCATTTGTTCTTGTTGATGATTTTTCTAGATTCACATGGGTAATTTTTCTTAAAAATAAAAATGATGCTTTTAATGAATTTTTAATATTTTGTAAAAGAATTCAAAATCAAAAATCTACATCTATTATATCTATTCGTAGTGATCATGGAGGTGAATTTGAAAATGAATTATTTGCAAATTATTGTGACAAACATGGTATATCACATACTTTCTCTTTTCCTCGTGCTGCTCCACAAAACGGAGTTGTAGAAAGAAAAAATAAAACTTTACAAGAATGTGCTAGAACCATGTTATGTGATAGTAATTTACCTAAGTATTTTTGGGCAGAAGCTGTATCAACAGCCTGTTACGTTTTAAATAGAGTTTTATTAAGACCTATTTTTAAGAAAACTTCTTATGAATTATTTTATAATAAAATTCCTAAAGTATCTTACTTGAAAGTTTTTGGTTGTAAATGTTTTATCTTAAACACAAAGGATAACTTAGTTAAATTTGATTCTAAATCTGACGAAGGAATTTTTGTTGGATATTCTAATCATAGTAAAGCATATAGAATATATAATAAAAGGACACTAGTTATTGAAGAATCTTTACATGTTTCTTTTGATGAAAATTTTTCAAAAACACCTATTACACTAAATAATGATGATGATGTAATTGATACTATACATGATACTCCTATGATAGATATTACAAAAGATGATAATCTTCAAAATGATTTACCTAAAGATTTTGTAGAAGTTAAAAACCATCCACATGATTTAGTTATAGGAAATATTTCTGACAAAGTAACTACTAGATCAGATTTTAATTTAATTGCTCATAATGCTTTTATCTCAACTATTGAACCTAAAAATATAAAAGAAGCACTTCTTGATGATTCATGGATAATTTCTATGCAAGATGAACTTAATCAATTTACTAGAAATAATATTTGGGATCTTATACCTAGAACTCAAAATAAATCTATTATTGGAACAAAATGGATTTTTAGAAACAAATTAGATGAATTTGGTCAAGTTGTTAGAAACAAAGCTAGATTAGTTGCTCAAGGTTATAATCAAGAAGAAGGAATTGATTATGATGAAACTTATGCACCTGTTGCAAGATTAGAATCAATTAGGATTTTACTTGCATTTGCATGTTTTATGAATTTTAAATTATTTCAAATGGATGTTAAAAGTGCTTTTTTAAATAGTTTTATAAAAGAAGAAGTTTTTGTAGAACAACCTCCAGGTTTTGAACATGAAAGTTTTCCAAATCATGTTTTTAAACTTAAGAAAGCATTATATGGTCTTAAACAAGCACCTCGTGCTTGGTATGATAGATTAAAGAAGTTTCTATTAACTTTAGGTTTTGAAATTGGAAAAGTTGATTCAACATTATTTATTAAGAAAATAAACAAAGAGATTTTACTAATTCAAATTTATGTAGATGATATTATTTTTGGTTCTACTAACAACAATCTTTATCAAGAATTTTGCTAAGACTATGCAGGATGAATTTGAAATGAGTCACATGGGTGAACTAAATTTCTTCCTTGGACTACAAATTAAACAATTGAAAGAAGGAATATTTATCAATCAAAGCAAGTATGCAAAAGATTTACTCAAACGATTTGGGTTGGAAAATTCATCAAGCAAACCAACACCAATGAGCACTACTACATTACTTAACAAAGATGAAAATGGTAAGAATGTTGATCAAAAGCTTTATCGAGGTATGATTGGATCACTTCTTTACATTACTGCAAGTAGACCTGATATAATGTTTAGTGTATGTTTATGTGCAAGATTTCAATCAAATCCTAAAGAATCTCATCTTAAAGCAGTAAAAAGAATTTTTAGATATATTAAAGATACTACAAATTATGGTTTATTTTATCCTAAATATAGTTCTTTTGATTTAATATCATATAGTGATGCTGATTTTGCCGGATGCAAATCTGATAGAAAAAGTACAAGTGGAACATGTCATTTCTTAGGACATTCACTTGTATCTTGGTTTAGTAAAAAGCAAAATTCAGTGTCTTTATCAACAACTGAAGCTGAATATATTGCTG
>BQKN01030073.1:0-10895 GCA_022839385.1 Asparagus kiusianus
GGTGGTCGCGGGGTTTTCGGTCAATCCGTATCCCCGTTGTTCTGAGATTTGTTGGCTCACGTAGTTCGTCGGTTCACTTCGGGCGCTTACCGACGTCATTTGGATTCTTGTGAACCGGGTAGTGACGTTCAGTCGTCGCTCGTTAACACTGAGCTGTTTGTGGGGACCTATCGGCAATTTTTGACGCCTACACAAGGAAACCCTCATGTATATACCATGTAGCTCAGATTGTACTTCCCTAAATACCAAACCCAAAATCTATTACCAGAACATTAATAAAAGAAGGCAAATCTTCTCAGACTTGATTACGGTGTCGTGTCACAACTTATATAAATGTCGTGTCTAGCCTATGCAAGTATAGGTGTTAACTCTCAAGGTCTAAACTGATGTAGTGGATATCCAACACATGGACTGCATATGTAACTATCCAACACATGGACTGAAAGTGATAAGTGTCCAACACAAGGACTACACATCATAATTGCTTAACACATGGACTAGATGAGTTATATGAACAGGTGCATATACCCTAATTTCTCATGTGTCTCGGTACGCAAACCTAAACTCGTGTCCGCATATCATCTCACATGTAAAGATACAGGTTATACATTAATTTCTAATACCCATCATTCAAGGTGACTCCTCGTTCATATTTAAGCATGCAGCAACAATAAACAAACGTAAACAATTTTAGTTAAACTGAAATAACTCAAACAGATTCAACTGAAGAAGTACAAAAGAAGGAAACTCCTCATCAGTCGACTCATAAGTCGACCAGACAAAGCACACAAAACTGAGATTTTTCCCATCAGTCAACCCATTGGTCGACTTATCAGTCGACTCATAAGTCGACTCATTGGTCGACTGAGCAGAAAATCCCCAGTTTCCTATTTTCAATGATTTATCTGCAAAAACGTTAGCTAAAATTCTCTTTAATCATGTCCAGCAATAGATTTTCGATTCTAACTCATGAGTATCAACAGAAACTAAAGGGGTTTGCATGTGATCACTTACATTAAAACCTTAATCATATAAACATATTTAAAAACATATTGAAAACAGAAAATCACATTGAATCTCATGTTTAAACAAATTTTCAGATCTGGATCTTAATTTACAAATTCGTTTGTGAACTTTTTATAACTAAAAAATATAGATCTTGCATCTCATAATGTAAAGTACCTATTTTTATGCATAAAAATACGTTTTAGGCTCAAAAGCCGAAATAAAACTCAAGAAAGCTATACAAACAGTGGGTGTAGGATTTGGCGAGATGTTACTCGCCTCTGATGTGCTGCAAACTCCTGAATCTGATGAGAGGACGGTCCCCCTTCGACAGCACCACAAAATCCCGCTGAAAACTCCTCCGAAACTCCTCCAAAATCACCAAAACGATCTAGGGTTTGAGTGGAGAGAGGGGCTAGGGTTTCTCTGGGATTCTGATGGGTTTTTAGGTTGGTTTCGGGTAAAATAGTATATATATATATTACAATTAAAACCTGAATAAAACCCAACCAAACCCGCAACTAAAAGAAAACCCGAAATCAGCCCGTCAGTCGACTTATTGGTCGACTCATCAGTCGACTCATTAGTTGACTCATGAGTCGACTCATAAGTCGACTTAGCAGACACTAAATCTAGATTTCGTGCATGTTTTGATGTACAGCCCAAACCAATGCACGAAACTCTATGAAACCACACTCATACATGTCTAACAACTTGTTACCAAGTATATCTATGACCTCAAGTCATTTACCACAAATAGAATTATTTATCATTAATAATTCACATATACTTCTAATAAAATACGCGGTTCTACATTCTTCCCCCTTTAAAAGAATTTTGTCCTCGAACTTTAGAAAGCACATTCAAACAAAAAGTATCACTCTAGACAAGCATAAAATGATATTTATATTTAACAATTCAGAATGATTATATTCCCACTTAACTCTTAATCAAATGGAACTAGTATGTCGGGCGAAAAATCCAAACAAGGAACCCCCCATATATATACCATGTGTTCCAAAAGGATAAAAATTGAGCGGAAATATCCTCATCCTAGCGTTAAATCTAAATATAATCACACAAATACTCATGCACATAAATCAATTCACTTCCTCAATAAATGCAGGAAGTAGCGCTACATATCACCTTCGCGCCCTCGAAAAATCATATTCGATGTCTACACTTAACCATCTAAAATGTAAATACCCCTACTTAACCCCTAACTAAGTGGAACAAGTACATCGAGCGAAAAATCCAAACAAGGAACCTTTAAGACATATATAAGTCATACCAGAATGTTTAATTTACCTGCTCAAACAGGTGTGGATAGTCACGACGCATGTCTTCTTCATGCTCCCAAGAAATCTCCTCAACGCCTCTTCGGTTCCACTGAACTTTCACTAAAGGAATCACTTTGATTCTAAGCCTCTTGTCCTCCCTGGCAAGAATACCAACTGGAATCTCAATAGTAGTCAAATCCTCCAAAAGCTCAATCTCGGGTGCATCCAATACTCGCTGCTGCTCATCATCATGCAAGTGTTTCTTGAGCATAGAAACATGAAATACATTGTGTATACTAGACATCGATGCTGGAAGATCTAGTCTGTACGACACAACTCCAATGCGCTCCAAAATTCGGAAGTGTCCAATATATCTCGGTGCAAGCTTCCTCCGTCTTCCGAATTGCTGAACGCCTTTCATAGGCGATACCTTCAGCATAACCGCATCTCCAACCTGAAACTCCAAGGGTCTTCGTCTCTTATCTGCGTAGCTCTTCTGCCAACTCTGAGCGGCTAGAATCCTCTCTCTGATCAAGGCTACCTTCTAAGTAGTCTGCCTCACAAGCTTTGGTCAAAGCATTATGCTATCCTCCGGCTCTGCCCAACATATCGGTGATCTACAAGGTCTCCCGTACAATGCCTCATATAGGGCCATACCGATCATCGCTTGATAACTATTGTTATAAGAGAACTCTATTAGCGGAATTTGCTCCTCCCAGCTGCCCTGAAAGTCAATGACATAAGCCCGCAATATGTCCTCTAACACCTGGTTCACCCTCTCCATTTGACCATCCGTCTGTGTGTGGAATACACTACTGTAAGATAACCTGCTACCGAACGAATCTTGGAACTCCTCCAAAAATATGAAGTAAACACTGAACCTCTGTCTGACACGATTGTATCTCAAACTCCATGAAGTCGAACTATCTCCTGAATAAATATCCTCGTGTATGCCTTGACGGTATAAGTAGTCCTCACTGGAATAAAATGGGCTGACTTCGTCAACCGATCCACAATCACCCAAACTGAGTCCTTGCCCTTCTTCGACTTTGGCAACCCTATAATGAAATCCATAGAAATGTCCGCCCACTTCCACTCTGGGATGGGTAAAAGCTGAAGTGTTCCTATCGGCCTCTGATGCTCTGCCTTCACCTGCTGATAGGTAAAACACTTAGCCACATACTCTATAATCTCTCGAAGCATACCACTCCATCAGAAGTGTCTCTTCAAGTCCTTATACATCTTAGTGGTCCCTGGATGTACTGTATACCTAGTACGATGTGCCTTATCAAATAACTCTCTCTTCAGCTCGGCACTGGATGGCATAACTAGCCTACTCTTTATCCATAGACCTCCATCTGCTCTAATGGTCCAATCAGCCTTAGGCTCTTTGGAAATCTCCTCCTTTTGGATTTGAACCCAAGAGTCTTCCAGCTGAGTTCTAACTACTCTAGTACTCCAAGATGGCTGAACTGACATAGCTCCCAAAAATGCACTAGCTCCACCAATCTCGGGTCTGAAATCAAACTGGCTAAGAGTAAGGAGATCTTTATATAATGAACACCTCAAAACCACAACCCGATGTCGACACTTCCTACTCAAAGCATCTGCTACGATGTTCGCCTTCCCGGGATAATACTGAATCGCAAACTCGTAGTCCTTGATAAACTCAATCCATCTCCTCTATCTCTGGTTGAGTTCCTTCTGAGAGAAAAGATACTTCAGACTCTAGTGGTCTGTGAACAACTCAAACTGTACTCCATACAAGTAGTGCCTCCACGACTTCAATGCAAATACCACTACTGCTAACTCCAAATCATGAGTGGGATAGTTCTGCTCATGCACCCTCAACTGCCGTGATATATACGCTACTACTCTCTGAGTCTGCATCAATACACCTCCTAAACCTGCCAACGATGCATTTGTGTAGATGACGAACGTCCTGTCGCTACTCGAAATAGTCAAAACTGGTGTTGAAGTCAACATAGTCTTCAAGATATTAAAGGCCTTCTGGCACTCTAAACTCCAAATGAACTGTACACCCTTCTTTGTAAGGCGTGTAAGTAGCATCGAAATCTTTAAGAAGTCCTGGATGAACTTCTTGTAATAGCCGGCTAAGCCCAAGAAGCTACGAATCTCTATCACCGTCTTTGGCGGTTCCCAGTCAAGAACTACTATCACCTTAGTCGGGCCCACTGCTACGCCCTCTTTACTAATGACGTGGCCTAGAAATCTGACTTCTGAAAGCCAAAATTCATACTTGCTGAACTTGGCATACAACTGATGCTCCTGCATAGTCCTCAAAGCTAATCATAGGTGCTCCTCGTGGTCTGCCTCCGATCTTAAATAAATGAGAATGTCGTCGATAAAAACAATCACGAACTGATCTAAGAAGGGATGGAAAACCCGGTTCATCAAATCCATGAATACCACGGGTGCATTGGTCAGTCCGAATGGTATGACCATGAACTCAAAAGATCCATATCGAGTGAGAAAGGCGGTCTTGGGAACATCCATCTCCCGAACCCGCAACTGATGATAAACAGAACGAAGATCAATCTTCGAGAAGAACTACGCTCCCTGCAGCTGGTTGAACAAGTCATCAATCCTAGATAATGGATACCTATTCCGAATAGTGACCTTTTTCAACTCCCTATAATCAATGCACAATCTCATACTACCGTCCTTCTTCTTCATGAAGAGGACCGGTGCACCCCACGGAGAATGACTCCGACAAATAAAACCCTGAGCTAATAACTCGTCCAACTGGGTCTGAAGCTCCCTTATCTCAGCTAGTGCCATACGATAGGGTGCGCGGGATATCGGGGCTGTGCCTGGCTGCAACTCAATAAAGAACTCTCTCACAGGAGGTAATCTAGGTATGTCTTGAAAGATATCCTGATACTCTGAGATAACTCTAGTCTCCAATAAATCAACACCCTAATCCCGTCGCATCAACTCCTCGATGTATGCCAGAAATGACTTCACAAAACGGTTGCCCTGAGAGGTTGCCTCAATCATCTCGAACCCATCGGACGCCCGCAAATTGACTGTCTTCGCAAAACAGTCAATACTAACATGGTAGGAAGATAACCAATCCATACCAATGATGACATCGAAATCAGACATATGCAACACTATCAAATCAACCACGAACTCTGACTCATCTAGACTGATAGTACACCTCCTACAAATGCTCTCCAGAAACGATATCTCAAATAAAGGGGTGGAAACTGATAAAGGGGTGTCTAATGGCTGTGCTACGAGTTGGAGTCTAGACATAAAATCATACGAAATGAAGGAATGCGAAGCTCCCAAATCGAAGAGAATACGGGCGGGAAAAGAATTCACAAGAAACGTACCCTCCACCACTGCTCCGCTAGCTCCATGATCACACGGTACTACCGCATATACCCTACCTATGGCTGGAGACTGCTCTTCTGCTACTGCTGGAGAATACGAAACTATCTGCCCTGATGAACCTCCTGAACTTCCCGAATTTGCCCCTTAGTTCTCTGTGCTACTAGCGGTGCCTCAAGTCTCACCTGCTGGCCCTGAACTCTACCCTGCTGTCGCTGCTGCTGCTGCTGGTTCGGGCCCTTGCCCTGCTGAGCTCCTATTGGTGCGCTGTGACACTCCGATGCCTTATGCCCGACCTTACGGCAGTTATAGCAAACCACCTGGAACTTGCGCTGCTAATGCACTCTCTGATCATGCTGAGGTCCCTTCTTATGAGGACCTTGCTGCTGCTGCTGGGATCCAGAAAAAGGTCTCTTGTTCTTCCCCTTATCCTCGGTCTGTCCTACCTTGGTCTTCCCTTCCTTATCCTTCTGAAACATAGCAGTCTCAATCTCCTGAGAAGTGGCGGCCTCAGCTACCTCCCTTACTGAATAGAACTTTCTCGAGACGAGGTATCGACGGAGATTAGGGCGGAGCCCTACTAGGAACATCGGAGCCTGTCGCTCTCCTGTCTGTCACATGCCCGTGAAGTGCAGCAACTTCATAAATCTGCTCTCAAAATCTACCACTAACATATCCCCCTGAGTCAACCGGGACAACTCAAGCTCCTTCCCAGTCTGTACGGCAGAAGAAATATACTATCTATCAAAGAAGTAGACGAAGTCCTCCCATGTAAGGGTCATCCGATGCTCTGGAGTCGATACCATCTCCCGGCGTCGATACCATCTCCCGGCGTCTCCCTTCAGACTGTAGGACGCCAATCTGTGCTTCTGGACCGAATCCACATTAAGTATATCGAGGATATTACTCACATCCTCCTTCCACTTGTGGGCTGCAAGAGGGTCTGCTGACCCCTGGAACTCTGGTGCTCTCATCTTCTGATACCTCTCAACCATATGAAGCCAAGTCTCCTGTTCTGTGGCTCTGTCTGGGACTGCTTGTGGAATAACTGCAAGTGCGGTCTCTGGAGGTCTCTTGCTGATAGGAACTACTGGTATCCTCTGTGGCTGATCTGTTGGTAGTGGTGGTGGTGTCGGTGACGCGATATGACTCACCACAAATTCCTCAATTGCTTCCATCCTAGCTACGATAGGAGCCATGAGATCAATAAGGTACTGGGGAGCCTGCTACGGCTCGGGTGGTGCCTGCTGTGGCTCGGGTTAAGCTTGTTGTGTCTCAGGTGGAGCCTGCTACGACTCTGCCTGTCTAGCTCTCCGAGTACGAGGTCTACCACGTCCTGCCATCTCTTTGATCATAAGAAAAACAAAGGTCTATGAGTCCAAATAGACATATATGCATACATAAAATATCATAATATGATTTTCACAACAATTTAGTATTCACCCAAATACTTTAAGTTTAGACAAAATAGTTGTCATAAAAAAAATATCCTCAAATTTTGAGATATACGCATAAATCGTCCTCACTCATACTAGGGAATCCTTACGGACTCTATACATGAATCCTAAGAAACTCTATCCTAGCTCCACGACTCGACACGGGATGATCCTAAGGATAATGAACAAATGAATACTAGAGAAATATAATACATCGTTCAAATTGAAATGGGAAGTACTACAAGAGTAAACGGAACCATCAAATAATAAATCAAAAGAATAGGCTTCGACTCCTTCTTCTGCTCTATCTACAGGGTACTCCTGCTGATAATCCTCTGACTCCTACTGAACTTCTTCTTCCTCTAAGTCTGATGTACACCAGAGAAAATAGGTGTACGTCAGCGTGCATGGTACACGGCAAGACCCCATAAAAGAAAAGAACGAACGAAAACCGAATGCGTAAAACGATACAACAACAAAAATGATAAAAATATGCAATGGGAAATCCAACGAAATCAATCAAGTAACATGTCGATCATGCAGCTAGCAATCAGAAATCATCCAAGTCACAAGATCATACAACTAGATGGAATTAATACTTAAAAATCTACAACAAGAGACGTAGTACGTCGAGCGAAATAATCCAAATAAGGAAATCCTCATGTATATACCATATGTCTCGAATTATAGATAATTAAATATTAATCCAGATCTATGTATGAAAAGAAACACCATTGGCCTACATCACCTAAGAATCCATAATCATCCAAGTAACGAAATCATACTACTAGCCATCCTATCATAAATCACTGGTCCACATCTCATTAGAGTCAAAGTTCACATTATCGGATGACTGGGCAACAACCACATCTCATTAGTACCTCAGGCCCGCTGTGACGTCCCGGGTTCACACAAGGCTGCAGTCTAAGGTAAAACCAAGAATGTCAAACCTGCCATGCACCACACCATGCAATAATATGTTTCACCATCACAATTACTATCTCTCTAGTAGAGTCAATAATAGGTATAGGTACAAAAGCAAGTAAAAGATAACACAAGAGTCAACTGATGAAATAATAGAGGTCAGATTAATATTTCATCATCTAACATAGTGAAATACAAGTCAATATCTAAAATGAATAAACTGGAACTCCTCAACAAGTCTCAAATACATAAAGTCTGAAAAAGAGAAAATAAGGCACACAGCCTTTACAACTTCTAGAACTAACTCTCAAAATGTCTAACAAGAGCCTACAGTGGAGCTCAAAAGTAAAATGTAACTATAATAGAATAGCTGAAGCTAGAGTGCCTCGCCATCAACCTGCGACTCTCCGGGCTCCTGGCTCATTACCTAAAAGGGGGAGGGACAACAAGCGTCAAAGCGCTAGCGAGCAACATCACAACCAACCCTAAGGAGAAAGGGCTCATTGTATAAAGAAAATACAGATATAACATATATATAAAATCACAAATCCTATTTAGGTATTTGCAACTTGAGCATAAGTACGTCGAGCGAAATAATCCAAACAAGAAAACCCTCATGTATATACCATGTAGCTCAGATTGTAAATACCTATGTATAAGAGGATTTTAGTATTTAGGAAGTTACAACAAAAGCATTGGTACGTCGAGCGAAATAATCCAAACAAGGAAACCCTCATGTATATACCATGTAGCTCAGATTGTACCTCCCTAAATACCAAACCCAAAATCTAATACAAGAACATTAATAAAAGAAGGCAAATCATCTCAGACTTGATTATGGTGTCGTGTCACAACTCATATAAATGTCGTGTCCAGCCAATGCAAGTATAGGTGTTAACTCTCAAGGTCTAAACTGATGTAGTGGATGTCCAACACATGGACTGCATATGTAACTGTTCAACACATAGACTGAAAGTGATAAGTGTCTAACACATGGACTACACATCATAATTGCCCAACACATGGACTAGAATTCTCACGTGTCTCGATACGCAAACCTAAACTCGTGTCCGCATGTCATCTCACATGTAAAGATACAGGTTATACATTAATTTCTAATACCCATCATTCGAGGTGACTCCTCGTTCATATTTAAGCACGCAGCAACAATAAACAAACGTAAACAATTTCAGTTAAATAGAAATAACTCAAACAAATTCAACTGAAGAAGTACAAAAGAAGGAAACTCCTCATCAGTCGACTCATTGGTTGACTCAACAGTCGACTCATAAGTCGACCAGACAAAGCACACAAAACTGAGATTTTTCCCATCTGTCGACTCATTGGTCGACTCATTAGTCGACTCATAAGTCGACTCATGAGTCGACCCATTGGTCGACTGAGCAGAAAATCCCCAGTTTCTCGTTTTTGATAATTTATCTACAAAAAAATTAGCAAAAATTCTCTTTAATCATGTCCAGCAATATATTTCCGATTCTAACTCATGAGTATCAACAGAAACTAAAGGGGTTTGCATGTGATCACTTACATTAAAACCTTAATCATATAAATATGTTTAAAAACGTATTAAAAATAGAAAATCACATTGAATCTCATGTTTAAACAAATTTCTAGATCTGGATCTTAATTTACAAATTCGTTTGTGAGCTTTTTATAAGTGAAAAATAAAGATCTTGCATCTCATAATGTAAAGTACCTATTTTTATGCATAAAAATACGTTTTAGGCTCAAAATCTAAAAAAAAACTCAAGAAAGCTATACAAACAATGGGTGTAGGATTTGGCGAGATGTTACTCGCCTCTGATGTGCTGCAAACTCCTGAATCCGATGAGAGGACGATCCCCTTTGACAGCACCACAAAATCCCGCTGAAAACTCCTCTAAAACTTCTCCAAAATCACCAAAATGAACTAGGGTTTGAGTGGAGAGAGGGGCTAAGGTTTCTCTGGGATTCTGATGAGTTTTTGGGTTGGTTTCAGGTAAAATAGTATATATATGTATTACCGTTAAAACCCGAACAAAACCCAACCAAACCCACAACTAAAAGAAAACCAGAAATCAGCCCGTCAGTCAACTTATTGGTCGACTCATCAGTCGACTCGTTAGTCAACTCATGAGTCAACTCATAAGTCGACTTAGCAGACACTAAATCTAGATTTTGTGCTTGTTTTGATGTACAACCCAAACCAATGCACGAAACTCTATGAAACCACAGTCATACATGTCTAACAACTTGTTACCAAGTATATCTATGACCTCAAGTCATTTACCATAAATAGAATTATTTATCATTAATAATCCACTTGTACTTCTAATAAAATACGGGGTTCTACACCCGCCCAGTGCGAAACATTTCACCGGTGCGTGCTTAGAAATAATCAATAATCACAATATCACCGCTCCTTAGACCCACCCCAGTGTGAAACATTTCACTGGTGCGAGCCTAGAAATAGACAACAAACACATCCGATCACTGTTCCTCAGACCCACCCCAGTGCGAAATGTTTCACTGGTGCGAACGTGGAAATAAACAACAATCACATCCGATAACATGAACCCAGACCTTCCCATCCCAAGTCCAAGTCAACAACTCATATCTCACGAGTCACTATGGTCAAACAATACTCGCAATTCTCATCTATAACAGGGTATAAATGCATTTAGTATTGTGTATCAGAGTCGGGAATCATGAATGTGAACAAGAACAACAGTGCAAGATGAACTATAGATATCAATTCCATGAATACAATTCATTAAATTCTGAAATAATCCATGCAGATAAATACGTCATAAATGAACTATGCAATAATTCATAATAAATATAATGTGACGCCCCAGGGTTCACACAAGGCTGCAGTCCCAGGTGAAAC
>BQKN01030075.1:0-13782 GCA_022839385.1 Asparagus kiusianus
AAAACTTAGGCTGGGATTTTTTAACTCGATTCCTCTAGCATAATAAAATACTTAATGGGTTCCCAAACACTGGTAAACATGTACATCATATATATATATATGATTATTTATCACGAAAGAAATATTTATTACTATAAATTCATATATTTTATTATAGAAGATTTCGGGGTTTTACATTCTTCCCCCCTTAAAAGAATTTCGTCCTCGAAATTCGAAAATCATACAAATCTTGGAATGTGAACTCCTAGATAACCTTATAGAGATATTTACACTTAACGATCTAAAATGATAATATTCTCGCTCAAATCCTAATTTAGTGGAACTAGTACATCGGGCGAAAAATCCAAACAAGGAACCCCCCATACATATACCATGTATTCCAAAAGATTAAAAATTAAGCGAAAGTATTCTCATTCTAGCGTTAAATGCAAACATAACCAAGATATGCACATAAGTTAAGACATGTAACACAATAAGAATTTATTTACCTGCTCCACCAAGTGTGGGTAGTCACGACGTATGTCCTCTTCGCGCTCCCAAGAAATCTCCTCGATGCCTCCTCGGTTCCACTGAACTTTCACCAAGGGAATTACCTTGTTCCTGAGTTTCTTGTCCTCCCTGGCAAGTATACAAACCGGAATCTCAATCGTGGACAAGTCATCCTGAAGCTTGATCTCCGGTGCATCCAATACTCGCTGCTGCTCCTCATCATGCAAGTGCTTCTTAATCATAGAAATATGGAACACGTTGTGTATACTAGACATAGATGCTGGAAGATCTAGTCTGTACGACACAGCTCCAATGCGCTCTAGAATCTGAAAAGGCCCAATATATCTCGGTGCAAGCTTCCCTCGCCTCCCGAATCGCTGCACGCCTTTCATAGGCGATACCTTAAGCATAACCAAATCTCCAATCTGAAACTCTAGGGGTCTCCGCCTCTTATCTGCATAGCTCTTCTGTCGACTCTGAGCGGCTAGAATCCGCTCCCTGATCAAAGCTACCTTCTCAGTAGTCTGCCTCACTAGCTCGGGTCCAAGCATCAAGCTGTCCTCCGGCTCGGCCCAACATATCGGTGACCTACAAGGTCTCCCATACAATGCTTCATACGAGGCCATACCGATCGTCGCTTGATAACTATTGTTATAAGCGAACTCTACCAGTGGAATATGATCCTCCCAACTGCCTTGGAAGTCAATGACACATGCCCACAATATGTCCTCCAACACCTGATTCACCCTCTCCATCTGGCCATCCGTCTGGGGGTGGAATACACTGCTATAAGATAGTCTGCTGCCGAATGAGTCCTGAAAACTCCTCCAAAAATGTGAAGTAAACACCGATCCTCGATCCGACACGATCGTGTCCGCTACTCCGTGAAGTCGAACTATCTCCCGAATGAAGATCCTCCCATAAGTCTCAGCTCTATAAGTGGTCCTTACCGGAATGAAATGAGCTGACTTCGTCAATCGGTCCACTATCACCCAAACAGAATCATTCCCCTTCTTCGACTTCGGCAACCCCATAATAAAATCCATAGAAATGTCTGCCCACTTTCATTCTGGGATGGGTAAAGGCTGAAGTGTTCCTGCCGGTCTCTGATGCTCTGCCTTCACCTGCTGACAGGTAAAACATCTAGCCATATAGTCTGCAATCTCTCTCCGCATACCACTCCACCAGAAACGCCTCTTCAGGTCCTTGTACATCTTGGTAGTCCCTGGATGTACTGTGTACCGAGTACGGTGCGCCTCATCAAATAACTCCCTCTTCAGCTCTGCACTGGTCGGCATAACCAACCTACCCTTCATCCGTAGACCTCCATCTGCTCCAATGGTCCAATCAGTCTTAGGCTCCTCGGAAATCTCCTCCTTTCGGATTTGAATCCAAGAGTCTCCCAACTAAGCTCTAACAACCCTATCACTCCAAGATGGCTGCACTGACATAGCTCCCAAGAATGCATTGGTTCCTCCAATCTCGGGTCTAAAATCAAACTGGCTAAGAGTGATAAGATCTCTGTACAATGAACACCTCAAAGCCGCAACCCGATGTCGATACTTCCTACTCAAAGCATCTGCTACGACGTTCGCCTTCCCTGGATGATACTGAATCGCGAACTCGTAGTCCTTGATAAACTCAATCCACCTCCTCTGCCTCTGATTGAGTTCCTTCTGAGAAAAGAGATACTTCAGACTCTGATGGTCTGTGAATAGCTCAAACTGTACTCCATACAAGTAGTGCCTCCATGACTTCAGTGCAAACACCACTGCTGCTAACTCCAAGTCATGAGTGGGGTAGTTCTGCTCATGCACCCTCAATTGTCGTGAGATATAGGCTACTACCCTTTGAGTCTGCATCAGTACTCCTCCTAAGCCTACCAACGAGGTATCTGTATACACAACGAATGTCCTGTCGCTGCTCAGAATAGTCAGAACTGGCGATGTAGTCAACTTTGCCTTCAAAATATCAAAGGCCTTCTGGCACTCCACGCTCCATATGAACTGTACACCCTTCTTCGTAAGGTGTGTAATCGGCGTCGCAATCTTCGAGAAGTCCTTAATGAACTTCCTGTAATATCCAGCTAAACCTAAAAAGCTGCGAATCTCTGACACTGTCTTCGGTGGCTCCCAATCAAGAACTGCCGTGACCTTAGCTGGATCTACTGCTATACCCTCTCGACTGATAACATGGCCGAGAAATCTGACTTCTGAAAGCCAAAACTCACACTTGCTGAACTTAGCATACAACTGGTGCTCCTGAAGGGTCCTCAACGCTATCCGTAGATGCTCCTCGTGCTCTGCCTCCGATCTCGAGTAAATGAGAATATCGTCGATGAAAACGATCACAAACTGATCTAAGAAGGGACGGAAAACCCGGTTCATCAAATCCATGAATACCGTGGGTGCATTGGTCAACTCAAATGGCATGACCAAGAACTCGAAGGATCCATATCGGGTAAGAAAGGCGGTCTTGGGAACATCCATCTCCCGAACCCACAACTGATGATAGCCAGAACGAAGATCAATCTTTGAGAAATACTGCGCTCCCTGCAACTGGTCAAACAAGTCATCAATCCTAGGTAGTGGGTACCTATTCCAGATAGTGACCTTGTTCAACTCTCTATAATCTATGCATAACCTCATACTACCATCCTTCTTCTTCACGAAGAGGACCGGCGCGCCCCACGAAGAATGACTCCGGCGAATAAAACCCTGAGCTAACAACTCGTCCAACTAGGTCTGCAGCTCCCTCATCTCAGCTGGTGCCATGCGATAGGGTGCGCGGGATATCGGGGCGGTGCCTGGCTGCAACTCAATACAGAACTCGACCTCTCTCACTGGAGGTAACCCAGGTATGTCCTGAAAGACATCCTGATAATCTGGGATAACTCTAGTCTCCAATAACCCGGCTCCCTGATCCCGTCGCATCACCTCCTCGATGTACGCCAAAAATGACTCCGCAAATCGGTTGCCCTGAGAGGTAGCTACAATCATCTCGGACCCATCGGACGCTCGCAACTTGACTGTCTTCGCAAAGCAGTCAATACTAATATGGTAGGAAGACAACCAATCCATACCAAGGATGACATCGAACTCAGACATATGCAACACTATCAAATCCACTATGAACTCCGACTCGTCTAGACTGACGGTACACCTCCTACAAACGCTCTCCAGAAGCGATACCTCACCTAAAGGGGTGGAAACAGATAGATGGGTGTCTAGAGGCTGAGCTACGAGCTAGAGTCTAGTCATAAATGCATGCGAGATGAATGAATGCGAAGCTCCCGAATCGAAAAGAATACGGGCGGGAAGAGAGTTCACAAAGAACGTACCCTCCACTACAGCTCCGCTGGCGCCATGATCCCGAGGAACCACTGCATATACCCTGCCCGTGGCTGAAGACTGCTCTGCTGATGGTGCTGGAGAATATGAGATAATCTGTCCCTGAGGAACATCCTGAACTGCCCGAATCTGTCCCTCAGTCCTCTGAGCTGCTGGCGGTGCCTCAAGCCTGTTCTGCTAGCCCTGACCTCTGCCCTGCTGGCGCTGCTGCTGCTGCTGGTTCGGACCTTTGCCCTGCTGGGCTCCTGCTGGTGCGCTACGGCACTCCGATGCCTTATGCCCGACCTTGTGACAGTTAAAACAGGATCCCTGGAACTTGCGCTGCTGATGCGCTCTCTGATCCTGCTGGGGTCCCCTTTTATAAGGGCCCTGATGCTGCTGCTGCTGCTGTCCAGAAAAAGGTCTCTTGTTCTTGTTCTTATCCCCACTCTGTCCTGTCTTGGCCTTCCCTTCCTTGTCCTTCTGGAACATAGTGGTCTCGATTTCCTGAGAAGTGGCAGCCTCAGCTACCTCCCTGACTGAATAAAATCTCCTCGACACGAGGTACCATCGGAGATTAGGGCGAAGCCCAGCTAAGAACATCTGAGCCTAACGCTCTCCCGTCTGCCACATGCCTGTAAAATGTAACAGCTCCATGAACCGGCTCTCAAAATCAGCCACTGACATGTCCCCCTGAGTCAATCGGGACAACTCAAGCTCCTTCCCGGTCCGTGCTGCAGAAGAAATGTACTGCCCATCGAAGAAATATATGAAGTCCTCCCACGTGAGGGTCAACCTCTGCTTTAGAGTAAACTGGAATCGATACCACCTCCCGGCATCTCCCTTCAGGCTGTAGGATGCCAGTCTCTGCTTCTGGACTGAATCTACACCGAGTATATCGAGAATGTTGCTCACATCCTCCTTCCACTTATGGGCTGCAAGAGGGTTTGGTGACCCCTGGAACTCCGGTGCCCTCATCTTCTGGTACCTCTCCACCATACGGAGCCAAGTCTCCTGCTCTGTGGCTCTGTCTGGGACTGCTAAAGGAATGGCTGCAAGCGTGACCTATGGGGGTCTCTCTCTAACAGGAACGGCAGGTATCCCCTGCTGCTGAGCTACCGGTGGTGGTGGTGGTGGTGTTGGTGGTACTATATGAGTCGTCACCAACTCCTCAATAGCTGTCATCCGAGCGATAAGAGGGGCCATAAGGTCCACCAGATACTGAGGAGCCTGCTGCGGCTCGGGTGGAGCCTGCTGAGGCTGGGACTGAGCTGGCTGCTGGGACTCTGCCTGGCTAGCTCTCCTGGTACGAGGTCTACCATGTCCTGCCATCTCTCTCCTGATGGTAAGAAAAATAAAAATTCATGAGTCAAATAGGCCTTTATAAATAGCGTATCACAATACAATTTTCACGACATATAATATTTGCACAATTACTTTAAACTTATTCAAAAATAGTTGTCATAAAAAAAAATTTCTCAAATTTTTAAGATATACGCATATATCGTCCTCACTCATACTAGGAAATCCTTGCGGACTCTATACATGAATCCTAAGAAACTCTATCCTAGCTCCACGACTCGACACAGGATGATCCTAAGGATACTGGAACTAGAGCTCTGATACCAACTGTGACGCCCCTGGGTTCACACAAGGCTACAGTCCAAGGTGAAACCAAGAATGTCAAACCTGCCATGCACCACACCGTGCAACAACATGTTTCACTATCACAGTTAACATCTATCTAGTAGAGTCAATAACAGATGTAGGTACAAAAGCAAGTAAAAGATAATATACGAAGGTCTGATGAAATAATAATGATCAAATAGATGTCTCATCATCCAACAAATGGAAAAAAAATACATAGTCAATGTTTGAATAAATAAAGTGGAGTACTCAACAAGTCTCAAATACAAGTATCTGACAAAAAGGAAAATAAGGCACACCGCCTTTACAACTTCTAGAACAACGCTCTCAACTATCTACATAATCTATAGTAGAGCTCCAACATAAATATAACTAAACAGCTGACACTAGGGTGTGTCGCCATCAACCTACGACTCTCCGGGCTCCTGGCTCGTTACCTGAAAGGGGAAGGGACAACGAGCGTCAAAGCGCTAGCGAGTAACATCACAACCAACCCCAAGAGAAAAGGGCTCGTTGTTTATGAAAATACAGATAATATATAATAGATCTAAAAATCATTGATCTTACTAAAGAGGGTCT
This sequence comes from Asparagus kiusianus, assembly GCA_022839385.1. Lineage (NCBI taxonomy): Eukaryota > Viridiplantae > Streptophyta > Magnoliopsida > Asparagales > Asparagaceae > Asparagus > Asparagus kiusianus. The sequence goes on from BQKN01030075.1 coordinate 6,045, forward strand.
CAGTATTTAGGAATTTACAACACGAGAATAGGTACGTCGAGCGAAATAATCCAAACAAGGAAACCCTCATGTATATACCTTATATCTCAAATTTATAAACTCCTAAATACCAAACCCAAGATTCTAGTACAGTAACAATGATAGAAGAAATACAACAAACACCAGAGTATAATTACAGTGTTGTGACATAGCCAACATGAACATCATGTTATTACTTACATGAATATCATGTCAAAATATACATAAGTGTTATACCAAAATCTACATAATTATCATGTCGTGAAAAGCTGTATAATAGTCACATGCAGGGTGAAAAAATATGTCCGAAACAAGAACTAACTATTGTAGTTTCCAAACTCATGGAATAAGTGACAATTGTCCAACACGAGAACTGAGAGGGATTATAGTCCAACACGAGGACTTCTATGGATTATAGTCCAACACGAGGACTGTGGAAATAATAGAAGATCGCTATGATACATGTAGTGAAATCTACTTATCAATCTCACAACCAAATCAGTATATAAGTCCCAAATTTATACCCCCAGGTCATCTATCATGCATGGACACATAGTGGGACTAATCACCCAGGTCAGATAATCCAGGCAAACCCTCGAACATGAGTAAAATACTCAAAATACATAAAACTGGAAATTAGCAGCAGAGAGTTCGACGGTCGACCACACCGGTCGACCGCACTCTGATACGCGACTGGCGATCGACCGCTGCGACTTCGCGGTCGACCGACAAAACGTCGCGGTCGACCGGAATGATGTTGCAATCGACCACGGCCCTAAAACAAGCTCAGCGGTCGACCGCTCCGGTCGACCGCCAAGCGGATAGAAACCCAAATCTGGGTTTCTGTCAGCTCGAAACCTGAAACAAAAATTTGTTAAACAAAAACCCAACTTATAAAAATGTCATGAATCAGTAAAATCGCAAAAATAAACCTTTAAAACTTTGTCACCAAGATCCCATATATATATATAAAGATGGTTTACTCATCGTTAACAATAAAAACAGGGTTTTTACTCCTTTCTTAGATATTTTCAGATCTAGATCTGTTAACAGAAAACATTGGTGAGTTTTTTAAAAATAGATAATATCCCAAATCCATACTTTATGCCATAATGATCTATTAGCTATTCTAAAATACGAATTTGGCTCAATGAAAACTAATAAAACTCAATTCTTGGCATGAAAACAAAAGGGGTGGGGGTTGGGTGAGAAATTACTCACCTTAGGTGCTGCCAAATCTCCTGTTGAGGATCTCCTTCCACCTGATCTGCAAACTCCCACCGCAGCTCCTTCGGATCTCCCCCAAATCATCAGGTTCAACTAGGGTTTTGAGAGGGGAGAGAAAGGGGGCTAGGGTTTTGAAACTCAGATATGGGAGAGGCTCTCTCGGGCAAAAAGATAATATATCAACTCCCAAACCCGACCCGAAACCCAATAGAACCCGAACCTAAAACTCAACCTGATCGCTGTGCGGTCCACCGATTCGGTCGACCGCCACGGTCGACCGACGCGGTCGACCGCGCAGCCCAACTGTGCCTGCTGGGAGAAAAACTTAGGCTGGGATTTTTTAACTCGATTCCTCTAGCATAATAAAATACTTAATGGGTTCCCAAACACTGGTAAACATGTACATCATATATATATATATGATTATTTATCACGAAAGAAATATTTATTACTATAAATTCATATATTTTATTATAGAAGATTTCGGGGTTTTACATTCTTCCCCCCTTAAAAGAATTTCGTCCTCGAAATTCGAAAATCATACAAATCTTGGAATGTGAACTCCTAGATAACCTTATAGAGATATTTACACTTAACGATCTAAAATGATAATATTCTCGCTCAAATCCTAATTTAGTGGAACTAGTACATCGGGCGAAAAATCCAAACAAGGAACCCCCCATACATATACCATGTATTCCAAAAGATTAAAAATTAAGCGAAAGTATTCTCATTCTAGCGTTAAATGCAAACATAACCAAGATATGCACATAAGTTAAGACATGTAACACAATAAGAATTTATTTACCTGCTCCACCAAGTGTGGGTAGTCACGACGTATGTCCTCTTCGCGCTCCCAAGAAATCTCCTCGATGCCTCCTCGGTTCCACTGAACTTTCACCAAGGGAATTACCTTGTTCCTGAGTTTCTTGTCCTCCCTGGCAAGTATACAAACCGGAATCTCAATCGTGGACAAGTCATCCTGAAGCTTGATCTCCGGTGCATCCAATACTCGCTGCTGCTCCTCATCATGCAAGTGCTTCTTAATCATAGAAATATGGAACACGTTGTGTATACTAGACATAGATGCTGGAAGATCTAGTCTGTACGACACAGCTCCAATGCGCTCTAGAATCTGAAAAGGCCCAATATATCTCGGTGCAAGCTTCCCTCGCCTCCCGAATCGCTGCACGCCTTTCATAGGCGATACCTTAAGCATAACCAAATCTCCAATCTGAAACTCTAGGGGTCTCCGCCTCTTATCTGCATAGCTCTTCTGTCGACTCTGAGCGGCTAGAATCCGCTCCCTGATCAAAGCTACCTTCTCAGTAGTCTGCCTCACTAGCTCGGGTCCAAGCATCAAGCTGTCCTCCGGCTCGGCCCAACATATCGGTGACCTACAAGGTCTCCCATACAATGCTTCATACGAGGCCATACCGATCGTCGCTTGATAACTATTGTTATAAGCGAACTCTACCAGTGGAATATGATCCTCCCAACTGCCTTGGAAGTCAATGACACATGCCCACAATATGTCCTCCAACACCTGATTCACCCTCTCCATCTGGCCATCCGTCTGGGGGTGGAATACACTGCTATAAGATAGTCTGCTGCCGAATGAGTCCTGAAAACTCCTCCAAAAATGTGAAGTAAACACCGATCCTCGATCCGACACGATCGTGTCCGCTACTCCGTGAAGTCGAACTATCTCCCGAATGAAGATCCTCCCATAAGTCTCAGCTCTATAAGTGGTCCTTACCGGAATGAAATGAGCTGACTTCGTCAATCGGTCCACTATCACCCAAACAGAATCATTCCCCTTCTTCGACTTCGGCAACCCCATAATAAAATCCATAGAAATGTCTGCCCACTTTCATTCTGGGATGGGTAAAGGCTGAAGTGTTCCTGCCGGTCTCTGATGCTCTGCCTTCACCTGCTGACAGGTAAAACATCTAGCCATATAGTCTGCAATCTCTCTCCGCATACCACTCCACCAGAAACGCCTCTTCAGGTCCTTGTACATCTTGGTAGTCCCTGGATGTACTGTGTACCGAGTACGGTGCGCCTCATCAAATAACTCCCTCTTCAGCTCTGCACTGGTCGGCATAACCAACCTACCCTTCATCCGTAGACCTCCATCTGCTCCAATGGTCCAATCAGTCTTAGGCTCCTCGGAAATCTCCTCCTTTCGGATTTGAATCCAAGAGTCTCCCAACTAAGCTCTAACAACCCTATCACTCCAAGATGGCTGCACTGACATAGCTCCCAAGAATGCATTGGTTCCTCCAATCTCGGGTCTAAAATCAAACTGGCTAAGAGTGATAAGATCTCTGTACAATGAACACCTCAAAGCCGCAACCCGATGTCGATACTTCCTACTCAAAGCATCTGCTACGACGTTCGCCTTCCCTGGATGATACTGAATCGCGAACTCGTAGTCCTTGATAAACTCAATCCACCTCCTCTGCCTCTGATTGAGTTCCTTCTGAGAAAAGAGATACTTCAGACTCTGATGGTCTGTGAATAGCTCAAACTGTACTCCATACAAGTAGTGCCTCCATGACTTCAGTGCAAACACCACTGCTGCTAACTCCAAGTCATGAGTGGGGTAGTTCTGCTCATGCACCCTCAATTGTCGTGAGATATAGGCTACTACCCTTTGAGTCTGCATCAGTACTCCTCCTAAGCCTACCAACGAGGTATCTGTATACACAACGAATGTCCTGTCGCTGCTCAGAATAGTCAGAACTGGCGATGTAGTCAACTTTGCCTTCAAAATATCAAAGGCCTTCTGGCACTCCACGCTCCATATGAACTGTACACCCTTCTTCGTAAGGTGTGTAATCGGCGTCGCAATCTTCGAGAAGTCCTTAATGAACTTCCTGTAATATCCAGCTAAACCTAAAAAGCTGCGAATCTCTGACACTGTCTTCGGTGGCTCCCAATCAAGAACTGCCGTGACCTTAGCTGGATCTACTGCTATACCCTCTCGACTGATAACATGGCCGAGAAATCTGACTTCTGAAAGCCAAAACTCACACTTGCTGAACTTAGCATACAACTGGTGCTCCTGAAGGGTCCTCAACGCTATCCGTAGATGCTCCTCGTGCTCTGCCTCCGATCTCGAGTAAATGAGAATATCGTCGATGAAAACGATCACAAACTGATCTAAGAAGGGACGGAAAACCCGGTTCATCAAATCCATGAATACCGTGGGTGCATTGGTCAACTCAAATGGCATGACCAAGAACTCGAAGGATCCATATCGGGTAAGAAAGGCGGTCTTGGGAACATCCATCTCCCGAACCCACAACTGATGATAGCCAGAACGAAGATCAATCTTTGAGAAATACTGCGCTCCCTGCAACTGGTCAAACAAGTCATCAATCCTAGGTAGTGGGTACCTATTCCAGATAGTGACCTTGTTCAACTCTCTATAATCTATGCATAACCTCATACTACCATCCTTCTTCTTCACGAAGAGGACCGGCGCGCCCCACGAAGAATGACTCCGGCGAATAAAACCCTGAGCTAACAACTCGTCCAACTAGGTCTGCAGCTCCCTCATCTCAGCTGGTGCCATGCGATAGGGTGCGCGGGATATCGGGGCGGTGCCTGGCTGCAACTCAATACAGAACTCGACCTCTCTCACTGGAGGTAACCCAGGTATGTCCTGAAAGACATCCTGATAATCTGGGATAACTCTAGTCTCCAATAACCCGGCTCCCTGATCCCGTCGCATCACCTCCTCGATGTACGCCAAAAATGACTCCGCAAATCGGTTGCCCTGAGAGGTAGCTACAATCATCTCGGACCCATCGGACGCTCGCAACTTGACTGTCTTCGCAAAGCAGTCAATACTAATATGGTAGGAAGACAACCAATCCATACCAAGGATGACATCGAACTCAGACATATGCAACACTATCAAATCCACTATGAACTCCGACTCGTCTAGACTGACGGTACACCTCCTACAAACGCTCTCCAGAAGCGATACCTCACCTAAAGGGGTGGAAACAGATAGATGGGTGTCTAGAGGCTGAGCTACGAGCTAGAGTCTAGTCATAAATGCATGCGAGATGAATGAATGCGAAGCTCCCGAATCGAAAAGAATACGGGCGGGAAGAGAGTTCACAAAGAACGTACCCTCCACTACAGCTCCGCTGGCGCCATGATCCCGAGGAACCACTGCATATACCCTGCCCGTGGCTGAAGACTGCTCTGCTGATGGTGCTGGAGAATATGAGATAATCTGTCCCTGAGGAACATCCTGAACTGCCCGAATCTGTCCCTCAGTCCTCTGAGCTGCTGGCGGTGCCTCAAGCCTGTTCTGCTAGCCCTGACCTCTGCCCTGCTGGCGCTGCTGCTGCTGCTGGTTCGGACCTTTGCCCTGCTGGGCTCCTGCTGGTGCGCTACGGCACTCCGATGCCTTATGCCCGACCTTGTGACAGTTAAAACAGGATCCCTGGAACTTGCGCTGCTGATGCGCTCTCTGATCCTGCTGGGGTCCCCTTTTATAAGGGCCCTGATGCTGCTGCTGCTGCTGTCCAGAAAAAGGTCTCTTGTTCTTGTTCTTATCCCCACTCTGTCCTGTCTTGGCCTTCCCTTCCTTGTCCTTCTGGAACATAGTGGTCTCGATTTCCTGAGAAGTGGCAGCCTCAGCTACCTCCCTGACTGAATAAAATCTCCTCGACACGAGGTACCATCGGAGATTAGGGCGAAGCCCAGCTAAGAACATCTGAGCCTAACGCTCTCCCGTCTGCCACATGCCTGTAAAATGTAACAGCTCCATGAACCGGCTCTCAAAATCAGCCACTGACATGTCCCCCTGAGTCAATCGGGACAACTCAAGCTCCTTCCCGGTCCGTGCTGCAGAAGAAATGTACTGCCCATCGAAGAAATATATGAAGTCCTCCCACGTGAGGGTCAACCTCTGCTTTAGAGTAAACTGGAATCGATACCACCTCCCGGCATCTCCCTTCAGGCTGTAGGATGCCAGTCTCTGCTTCTGGACTGAATCTACACCGAGTATATCGAGAATGTTGCTCACATCCTCCTTCCACTTATGGGCTGCAAGAGGGTTTGGTGACCCCTGGAACTCCGGTGCCCTCATCTTCTGGTACCTCTCCACCATACGGAGCCAAGTCTCCTGCTCTGTGGCTCTGTCTGGGACTGCTAAAGGAATGGCTGCAAGCGTGACCTATGGGGGTCTCTCTCTAACAGGAACGGCAGGTATCCCCTGCTGCTGAGCTACCGGTGGTGGTGGTGGTGGTGTTGGTGGTACTATATGAGTCGTCACCAACTCCTCAATAGCTGTCATCCGAGCGATAAGAGGGGCCATAAGGTCCACCAGATACTGAGGAGCCTGCTGCGGCTCGGGTGGAGCCTGCTGAGGCTGGGACTGAGCTGGCTGCTGGGACTCTGCCTGGCTAGCTCTCCTGGTACGAGGTCTACCATGTCCTGCCATCTCTCTCCTGATGGTAAGAAAAATAAAAATTCATGAGTCAAATAGGCCTTTATAAATAGCGTATCACAATACAATTTTCACGACATATAATATTTGCACAATTACTTTAAACTTATTCAAAAATAGTTGTCATAAAAAAAAATTTCTCAAATTTTTAAGATATACGCATATATCGTCCTCACTCATACTAGGAAATCCTTGCGGACTCTATACATGAATCCTAAGAAACTCTATCCTAGCTCCACGACTCGACACAGGATGATCCTAAGGATACTGGAACTAGAGCTCTGATACCAACTGTGACGCCCCTGGGTTCACACAAGGCTACAGTCCAAGGTGAAACCAAGAATGTCAAACCTGCCATGCACCACACCGTGCAACAACATGTTTCACTATCACAGTTAACATCTATCTAGTAGAGTCAATAACAGATGTAGGTACAAAAGCAAGTAAAAGATAATATACGAAGGTCTGATGAAATAATAATGATCAAATAGATGTCTCATCATCCAACAAATGGAAAAAAAATACATAGTCAATGTTTGAATAAATAAAGTGGAGTACTCAACAAGTCTCAAATACAAGTATCTGACAAAAAGGAAAATAAGGCACACCGCCTTTACAACTTCTAGAACAACGCTCTCAACTATCTACATAATCTATAGTAGAGCTCCAACATAAATATAACTAAACAGCTGACACTAGGGTGTGTCGCCATCAACCTACGACTCTCCGGGCTCCTGGCTCGTTACCTGAAAGGGGAAGGGACAACGAGCGTCAAAGCGCTAGCGAGTAACATCACAACCAACCCCAAGAGAAAAGGGCTCGTTGTTTATGAAAATACAGATAATATATAATAGATCTAAAAATCATTGATCTTACTAAAGAGGGTCTCAGTATTTAGGAATTTACAACACGAGAATAGGTACGTCGAGCGAAATAATCCAAACAAGGAAACCCTCATGTATATACCTTATATCTCAAATTTATAAACTCCTAAATACCAAACCCAAGATTCTAGTA
>BQKN01030082.1:0-10477 GCA_022839385.1 Asparagus kiusianus
TCCCAAACGGTTCCAACCGTTTGGGCAGGCCAGTTTTGTACTAGTGACGAGGATGGACTAGCCACTTGGGATGTGTTGCAAGACACATCTACGATGAAGAAGGTGTGTACTCTTTTGAAGGTATGAAACAAGGGAATTAATTCTTGAAGTTTCTGATTTTAGTATTTGCTTGTTACATAGTATAAGCACTTTCATACGTAACTACGCTATATCAAGTGATGTACGTAGTCCCGAAACTCACACCCGAGGAGAAGAAATTGCTTTCCCATTATTGAAAGCACAAACGCCAATAGTAAGTATTAAGAACTTATGTTTTTATGTGTCAGTAAATGTTAACTATTTGTCAAGTACATCTATTAATGTTAGCCAATAGATGTTAAATTTTGTCCAATGATGTGATGCATTGTCAATATCTGTTAATGTTTGCCATTAATTGTTAAGGTTTATCAGTGGATGTTAACTATTGTTAATATCTGTTAATGTTTGTTAATAGATGTTAACTGTTGTCAATATATTTTAATATTTACCAATAGATGTTAACTATTGTTAATATCTGTTTGTTTGGTACTAGTTCCTAATTCTCATGTGTTTCTTTTTAGGAGATTTATTGTCATCAAAATGGATAAAAGAAGCATGGACAGATTGGAGCTCCTCAACTTAATACGTGGAGGAAGACAAAATGACCATGCAATATTTTTAACAATCAGATTTTGATGGAATCAATAATTAACTGTTTCTTTTTCTGTACTGGCTACAGAGGCACTGCTAGATAGGTTAAGGGCATGGTCAGAGAAGGCCAAGAACTTTGCATTAAATAATGATTAAGGAATCATATATATCATCTTTTTTCTATGTAAGCTCATAATTATAACACCTATCAGTTAAAAATAGCATGGGATTTAAATCATTAACGTACACGGTTCAAATCTATATTTACAATATCGATATGTATTTTTTCTTTGCAATACAACATTCACTTTACCGTAAAATGCCAGATTTTTGTGGCTACTTTGCCTGTATATACAAAAGCATATAATCGTGGGGCAAAAGATTCTATTAGTCCCTATTGTGTGAAGAAACCGCGAGAAGTTTTGATGAAGAACAGGCTTTTGGGATGCAAGTCTCACTTTGGAAGCTGCGCGGTCGATCGTGGCACAAGGCCGGTCGACCGCGATTGTGCACGGATCCAGGATTTGTGTCTGGACTTGGAGCGGTTGACCGCCACGGTCGACCGCCAGACCCTGTAAGTGATTTTTGGCTCTGTCGTTGGTCGCAGTCGACCGTGACGGTCGACCGCGTAACGGGTCAGGCCCGGTTTTGGTTTCCTGTTCTTATTTGGTTTTGGTGTTTGTATAAATACCAATACACGTTCTAGGGTTATCTTAAGGTAAGAGTTTGGGATATTTGGAGTACAGAAAAGAGATATTTTCTAAGCTATTTGATTAGGGTTTATTTGGAAAGATTAAGCGCTTTGTTGGTGAGATTAGTTTGTTCCTTCGAGTGATTTATAATCTTAAGTTGTACTCTTCTTCTCTATTAGTGAAAACATCACCCCCTTCTTGCCATGTGGACGTAGACAATTGTCAAACCACGTTAAAATTAGTGTTTTATGTGTGCATTGATATTGGTTGGTTTTGGCCCTCTTTGATTGGCGTTTGGTTTGGTTCCTCGACACAGTTTTCAACAACAATTAGGGTTTTCCCAACAATTAGTATCAGAGCGGGCTACGCTTGGGCTATTTGGAGGAGTAGATCGATTTGTGAAGCTCGTCTAGGGTTTCAGTTAGTGAGAAAGGTGGGATCTTTTTGGTAAAGCTTCTTTCTTTTCTCAGTTTTGGATCTGTTCTTCGTTTGTTTTCGCATTGGTTGTTGGTGTGTTGAGGATTATGGCCGAGAAAGAGGGAGTTGAGGGTGGTTCTTCAGGTGTGAAGACTGTCCAAAGTTTGAGTATCCACTTAATGAAGATTGACGTGGAGAAGTTCAATGGCACTAACAATTTTGGACTTTGGCGATGTGAAGTCTTGGATGCGCTCAATGCGCAAAATTTGGAAGATACGTTAGAGTTGGATGAGAAACCGGACGACATTGATGAGAATGTTTGAAAAAAGATGAATCGGACAACGTGTGGTGTGATTAGGTCTTGTCTCACTCAAGATCTAAAATATGATGTGATGAATGAGACTTCAGCTAAGAAGATTTGGAAAGTTCTAGAAAGCAAGTACTTGACGAAGAGCGTCGAAAACCGCTTGCATTTGAAGAGGAGGCTTTATCGCTTCCAATTGAAGAAAGAGACATCCATTAGTGATCATATGAACCACTACACAAAGCTTCTTGCAGATTTGGCGAATGTAGATGTCATTATTGAAGATGAGGACAAGGCGTTGCTATTGTTGAATTCTTTACCCGACGAGGAATATGAGACGTTTGTCCTTACTCTTATTAATGGAAAGGTATCTCTTTCATATAGTGAGGTCACCGTTGCATTAGTGAATTACCAACTTAGGAAGAAGGACAATGAGATTTCTATTGAGCCGGTAGTGGGGGCATTGGTTGCAAGAGCAAATGGTCCAAACCGAGGTAGAAGGTCACGGTCTAGAGGGGCACATCTTGAAATTCGTAGGAATCAGTATGTTTTTTGTAAAGAAGATGGACTTTGGAAAGCTAAATACCCAAAGTTGAATGATCAAGCCGGGAAGAATAAGGAGAAAGTTATTCAGGCTTCAGATGTGAATGTTATCAAGGCTAGTGGTAATGATTCATATTCGGATTCTTTGGGCTACTCATTATCTGCACTATCGTCAGTTTGTGTTGCCTACTCTACAGAGTGGATGTTGGACTCGGGTGCTACATACTATATTTGCCCTAGAAGGGATTGGTTCTCTAGCTTTCAGGAGTTAGAAAGAGGGGATTTCATGCTCATGGGTAATGATCATGAATGCCCTATTGGTGGTATTGGCACCATTCGGATTAGGATGAGTGAAAGGATCATGAATTTTGATACAAGTTAAAATAATTTTCTATTATTTTAAAATATTTAATTATAATTTTTAAAAGAGTATTTATATTTTTCTCAAATTTCTACAATTTTTTATGTTTTGAAGTCTATGTTTTATATCTATTTAAATGATTTAAATATTTATAAATTTATTTAGTACAGTAAATATTTCTGGAATTTATCCGTTGTGTTATTTGATACTGTTATGTGTCATTTTGAATAATACGTTGTATTATTTTTATTATTACGTATATTTTCGTATAATACGTTGTATTATTAATTACATATTATTTGTACAATTAGTTGTGTTATTTCTACTGTTATAAATTATCTGTCATATTAGTATAACTAGTACGTTTTACTGTGTATATAATTATCCCATAATTATTTGATTTTAAATGTAAGTAAATATATTTTTATTATTAATTATTCTCATTTAATTATACAATATATGTATATTTTGATTATTTTATATCAACTGTTGTATTAGTACAACGTGTACGTTTTTAATTGTAGATAATTATTCCGTAATTAGTTTAATTTTTAAATACCGATAATTATTTATTTAAATTATTTTTATTTAATTATCCCTAACCCTAACCTAATATAATATATATATAATGTTTATTTTCTCTCCTCTTTTTCTTCCCCAAAACCGCCGCCAGACCCCCACATTCTCTCTCCCTCATCACCATCTCTCTTCCTCTCTCTCTCGATCACAAACGCCACCCGCTCCTGACCGTCGACCCCAGGCTACCGCCTCCGACCACCCTAGGCCGCTCCCCGTCGCTAAACTCCCCACCCGGCCAGCACCTCTTCCACCCCTTGCTCGCCGTCACCGAGAGCCTCTCACGCCGCCCGTGCTACTGACAGCGCCCCATCCCCGCATGTACCCTCTCCATCTCGCCCAGATCCGCCCGCTGCTCCGCCTCGTCGCCTCCTCCAAAACCATAGCCTCCAGCAGTCGCTCTTAACCACCACTAGCTCCCCAACATTACCCCCTCCTCACGTCAGCCACCTCCCCATTACCACCAGCCTCCTTCCCTTCCCCTGCAGCGACGCTGCCGTCTCCTCGCTGACAGCCCGCCGAACACGAACAACTCAGCTCCGGCCAAGCCACTAGTCGTCGTGATCCTCTTCGCCACCTTCAGTTCACCGCCATGCCCGCTGCCCGACGCCCCCTCGCCTAGCCGTCGACGTCGATCCGTTCGACGAAACCCGAGGCAAGATCCCTCTTGCTCAGATCCGAATTTTATATCTGTTATAAATTATTTACATAGTTTATTTATGACGTATTTATCTGCGTGGGTAGCTTGCTGAATAAGATTGATTTAAATCATAGTTATGTGATAAATAGTATTTTCGGAATAATGGTAATGAAGTGAAAGAAATTATTTTGATAACGGGATCATTTTAGAGAATTTATAAAATTTAAAAAGAATTTATTTTTATAAGAAGAATTATTTTAGATTAATAATGAGAAATAATTTTAAAGAATTTATTCTGGAAAAGAGAATATTTTGGATTATTATAATAAGAGATAATTTTAAACGAAATTATAAAAAATTTATTTTCTGAATTACGTAGTTGTTGTTCATGATTACATTTCATGTTTTATGAATATTTTACTGTATTCGACATGTCATGATGTGGTTACGTGAAATTAGGGTTAGTATTATTTCCTTGCTATGTTTGAGAACCATTAATAGTTCATGACTTAGTGGCCTCGTGCATCGTGAACAGACTTAGTGTCATGTGTGGGTGTGTTGACTGAGTTTAGATGGTGAACCCGAGTTTCAATAAGGATTATTGTTGACTTAGAAAATACAATAGAGTTGGGATGGGGAAGTCATGGTTCATGTGATCGGATAAGACTGTTGATGTATCTTTCAGACTAGAACCAGTGAACCGTTTCGCACTGGAGTTAGTTTGTTAGGCCAAGTGAACCATTTTGCACTTGGTCAGTAAAATCGTTTCATCACCCGAGTTTTGCTTAAGTTCGGACCAGGCCAAAATCGGATTGCGTGTAGTCCTCTCATCGAACCATTTCGCGGGTTTGGATGCACGTAGGGGATTTGTGAACAGTCAACTATCCGGTGATTTGAGCATTGGCTCTGTGTGAGATGTGACCAGTGACCTGTTATAGAATGGCTAGTTACATGACCTCATTTCTTGGCTAGGTATGATTTATTGTGATATGTAGGCTAGTTGTGTTTTTTTCATACATAGATTGGGGTTAATATTTAATTATCTATAATTTAAGACATATGGTATATACATGAGGGTTTCCTTGTTTGGATTATTTCTCTTGACGTACTACGTCTCAAGTTGTAGATTTTTAAGTATTAATTTCATCTAGTTGTATGACCTTGTGACTTGGATGATTACTCTGATCGCTTGCTGCATGATCGACTCGTTACTTGATTGATTTTGTTGAATTTCCAGTTGCACGTCCTTTTGTCATTTCTATTATCGTATCGATTTTTGCTTTGGCTTTCGTTTGTTCTATTTTCTTTTGTGGGGTCTTGCCGTGTGCCATGCACACTGACGTACACCTGTTTTCTCTAGTGTACGTCAGACTTAGAGAAGAATAGGTTCAGCAGGAGCCAGAGGATTCTCAGTAGGAGTGCTTTGTAGACGGAGCAGAAGAAGGAGTCGAAGCATATTCTTTGATGGTTCCAGTTTACTTTTGTAGTTCTTTTCATTCCTGCTTGATCAATGTATTTCATATTTATTCAGTTTTTAGTTGTTCAATTTTGTATAAGGGTATGTTTGACCTGAATATTATATCCCGGATATTATCCCATTTGTGATATGATATTTTTATTCTGAGTTTGTCTATTATATTCTTACTGATTGTGATCGGGGACCTGTGACTTCGTATTGTATTTATTTCTAGACGCTTAGCGTATTGGATTGAGAAGAATAAAAAAGAAAAAAAATGATAGTATATATTTCATCTCAATCTAATACGTCGCGGGCTTGTTCACATTCCGATTCCCGGGTATTTTGGGAAGTGGGGTGTGACTGGTTTTATTGGTGGCCTATGCAGGTCACGGTCCTGATCACGGTCTCGGTTCCGATTCCCTACTAATAAGAATATAATGGATAATTTTGACGCATATCATATTTCATCCAGGAGACTATTCTTGAGCCATTATCCTATTTTCTTGGTAGATTTTGTTTCGTCCCTATCTTATCACTCTTCGACTCTGGGGCTTCCCACTGTTCTTGTTTCGTCACTTCGTAACTACACGCTCTCTTCCTATAACTTCTCTTTCATCGTACCAGTTATTATTTTATGTGTTATTATTTTTAATAACTATATTTTATTTTATTTGACTTATATATCGTTGATTATATTGATTTCTGTATTATTTATTACATTATTTGATGTATCATACACAATGTTATATTGTATATTTTTATTAATAAAAATATATATCATTACTTATACATTTTTAATTGTTCAAACTATGTTATTAAGTGTTTTGTATTGCTCTAGACTCCTCATATACACTGCATAGCATATCTGATATTCAGATTATTTTCTTGTGTTTAAGATATATTTTTGCATATCTATATTGTGTATGTGTGCGCTTATTTGTCATACCACCTGTTATTTACTTATGTTTTAGATTATTATATATTGTTAGTATTTTTAGTGATATACATTAATATGTTCATGATTTTAATATCTACATATACACTATATTCTTATCATTTACATTTTTAGTATATAGTTTTTATCAGTAAGTTTTGTCTTGTTAGATTATTTTAGTATGTTCGCATTGGTTTTGTTATTTCTTAGAGCCATGTATTTCTATTTTGATATTCGAGCATTTATTCATATTGTAAAGTTTAGAGTTGAGTTACTAATTATATAGTTATTTTGTTACATTAATTATTATCATTTTATAATTAATATAAGAGGTAATTCTAATAGCATTTGGGAGTATGTATAGTAGCCACTCATTGGTTGTTTATAGTACATATGCATATTTGTTATTTTTGCTTTATCTTTGATATGTAATATTTTCTCATATAGGCAAAATTCATTGTATACACATATTATTTTTCCATGCTATTTTATAGTATTTTTTAGATTTTTATGTTTTTATTGTGTCATTGTTTGTTGTTCATTCTCTATTCATTATTTTTGTTATTTGTGTTGCGTTTTACTTTTCATTCTTTTATAATTACTATTCTCTTTTCATTATAGTGTATTCACGTAGATTATTATATTACGATGTATATTTTTATTGATTTATTGACGTTCAGTATTTCTAGTATCAACTGTGTATCTAAAATATATCAGTGTTTTTATTATACGAAATTATGCTCTTCTTATGTTTCATTTGCTTATATACCTATTTTACCTTTCATAGTTTTTGTTTTTATATATTATACTTCTTTATCTGATAGTATGTTTGTGAGTGTCAGTATTGTCAGTAAGCATTTATATTTCAGTGTATTCTACGATTTTGTATGTGTTAATTTATTTTGAGTTTTATACTGTCAATTTGTTCGTTATTTATTTGAATGCATTGAGTCCTTCAATTATATTTTTCTTTGTCAGAATGGTATTTTTTATTATTTTGACTTGTGTTATTTTAAATCATGTTACTCTTCTGTTTCGTTTCTATTATTCTTGTATTTTTTGTAGATCATATTATATCAATATCATTTTATTCTTTTGAATAGGAGTTGTTATTTTTCGGTGTGAGTGTGTGATATTATGGCTTTATAGTTTGTGTATCGGGTTATTAAAGGTTGTTATAATGTGTGTGTTTGTTTAACTCTGCTTTTGTATTTTTACATATTGTATTTTGGTTACGTATTTACTCGTAATATTTTTGTAGTTGGCGTGTCTTATATTTTATGCAGTGTATTCTTACTCATTTTTCTTTCACGTCTTAATTTGTGTATTGCTATATTTATTGTGATTCAGTATTTATTATGTTTTTATTATAATTTTTATTTGTGGTCACGTTATAGTGTAGTTATTTTTATTTTGTGTTACATTTATTTTATTAATTCTACGTATTGTACATGTATTTATACATATTTGCTGTGTATGTTACCACATAATTTGGTCACATTTTATCTTTCATGTACGCATTTTGGTATCATTATTATTTGGTTATTTATCAAGTTATATGTTTTTCTTGTACGTGTTTTTATGTTGTCTTTAATTTTATTAATTTATTAGTTTATTATGTTATTTGGGTTATATTGTTTATTGGTTAACATAATTATTTCTTTTACGTTTCATCAGTAGTTTCATAGTTTATTTTCGAATGTGAAATGAGTGTTATAAGTTTATACAGCTTAGTTACAGATTTTGCACATTATAAATATTTTGTTGTGTATACTAGTTGTTTTTCTTTTGTTAGGTAGTGTACATTTTGCTCTAATATTGTATTTTATCATCTATTTATTAATTATTTTAATTACTGTATTTATCAATTTTCCATATACAAAAGTCTCTGCATTACTATTTTAGTTAACTGTTATGTCCATATTTGATTATTGTTTTGAAAATTATTATATGACAGTTCACTTGTTGTATTATGTTTATTCTTTATGTATATTTATGCTGAATGTATTTATGTGGTTTTGACTACTATACAATATATTGATATATCTGAATTGATTTTATACAGTAATAATTATTGTTGTTGTATCTTGTTTATATTTATTATTTTACCTTATGAGTATTATTAATATTTCTGATTTATCATATTGTTTGTCGAATATGTATAATTATGTCCTTCCTATTAAGTTTTATATAATATGTTTATTTTGAATTACTTGTTTACTCTTACGTCTATTTTATCATATAATATTTTGTTGAGAACTTTTGTCTTTTATCTTCTTCATACTATTCTTTTAATTATTTATATTGTTGAGTTGATATACCTTATCATATATTTTAGTGATTGACAATTGTTTGAATTATGTATTTATAATTCATATCATATTTTTGTATGCTATATATTCGTTATATTTTACCAATTCTGTGTTAATGATTATATTTTAACACATTGATGCGTTGTCTTATGATAGTATACCAATAATATCATGTTGATATATGTTCCGTACTTTTTGAATGATTCGCGTATTACGCATATGTATTCATGTTATTATGATACATATATTTATATTTTCTATGTATTTCTTTTAATATAATTGTCACCTTTTGTGTCTCGTGTGTACTGAATACTAGCATATTTTATGATTATGATATAGATGCATATATTATGACATAAATTTTTCATACACTACTAATTGGTCCTTCTAAGTACTAATCTTGAATCGCTTGATATCACATTATATTAGTATACGAATATTTATTTTTAGATTGTTATATGCATATAGCTGTGCATTTTGATAAATACTTTGTAATTTATTTTTAAAGCGTGTCTGACTATATTGATATCATGAATTGATTGTGAGATTATAACTTTATTCTTTGATATGTATATATTATTTAATTGGTGTTATGTTACTTTGATGATTGAAGTAATTTCTCATCCACCTTTATAAAAAATTGATTCTTGTGTGTTATGATATTATTAATACGGTCTGCTATATGTATGCTGAATCTCAGCTGTCACATTTTATCTTACCTTGTGTCGTTATTGTTTTACACTCTCTTCTTCTTATGGATATTATTCCATATCTCCGTCCTTGAGTTCTTTCTGCATTACTTTTATTTTAATTCTAAGAGCGGAATTTGTTTTAAGGGGGGTAGAATATAAGGACCATGAATTTTGATACTAGTTAAAATAATTTTTTATTATTTTAAAAAATTTAATTATGATTTTAAAAGAGTATTTATATTTTTCTCGAATTTCTATAATTTTCTATGTTTTAAAGTCTAAGTTTTATATCTATTTAAATGATTTAAATATTTATAAATTTATTTAGTACAGTAAATATTTCTGGAATTTATCCGTTGTGTTATTTGATACTGTTACATGTCATTTTGAATAATACGTTGTATTATTTTTATTATGTAAAACCCCGAAATCTTTTTATAATGAAATATGTGAATTAATAATAATAAATATTTCTTTCGTGAGAAATAATCATATATATATATGATGTGCATGTTTACCAGTGTTTGGGAACCCATTAAGTATTTATATGTAAGAGGAATCGAGTTAAAAATCCCAGCCTAAGATTTTTCTCCTAGCAGGCATATTTAGGCTACGCGGTCGACTGCGTCGGTCGACCGGGTCGATCGACCGCACAGCGATCAGATTGAGTTTTCAGGTTCGGGTTCTATCGGGTTTCGGGTCGGGTTTGGGAGTTGGTATATTATCTATTTTGCCCAAGAGAGCCTCTCTCAGACCTGAAATCCAAAACCCTAGCCCCCTTAACTCTCCCCTCTCAAAACCCTAGTTGGATCTGGTGATTTTGGGGAGAGCTGAAGGAGTTGCAGTGGGAGTTTGCAGATCAGGTGGAAGGAGATCAT
>BQKN01030083.1:0-10378 GCA_022839385.1 Asparagus kiusianus
ATCGACGTCCCCGTCACAGGCCAACAACCCACGCAAGCGAGACCGTACCAAACCGGGCTCTCGTGTTTATTTTCGTTTAAGTTGTAATCCCTTTGTTTTCATTTTTATTCTGTTGTAACGATCGAAGTTGTAGCAGATCACAAAGTAATGAAAACAGCAACTTTTACCGGAAACAAGCTGGCGACCACAGTGGGAGCCGCCGACCTCGCTGCCGAGATCGGAGTGACGCAACCGGCCTTTAAGATCCGGGTGAACGAAGAGGTCGAGTACGAGTTCGACCAGCAGAAGTATGAAGAGTACCTCTCCTCCTCCTCCTCCAGATCTGCCTCTCCACACCGGCGCAGGAGGAACCCATCTCCAGAAGGGGCTCGCAGGATCTCCAACTCCTCAATCCGAGACTCCGCCATCGCTGCCACTACGCCCGTACCACGCAACGACCCCGCGTCGATCAGCGTGGTTAAGGCTGTAGATCCGGCCCTCACAACTGCCACAAAGGCGATAGGTAATGCTGCTCCAACTCCATCAAAGAGAGCGCTCCAAAGGCGTCGTCAACGGCTCGCTCAACAGCTCGCTAGGGCCAAGGAATCGAAAGATGGAGTGCGCTATGCAGAGGATCTGAAGTCGAGGCAGCGGCAAGAGCAACGGCAAGCAGTCAACCTCCCCTCCAAATCAGAAGCAAGTGAGTGGATCCGCGTCAAGAGGTACCGCTCCACGCTCGAGGAGCGAATCAAGAAGCGCCGCGCTCTACTCGCACATGCCCGGCTCCTCCTGAAGAAGGCAGAGGAGATGCAGCGAGAAACGGTGGTCAAAACACCGTCTACAAGCAAACTGGTGTGGGTACGCAAAACAAACCCAACACCTCAAACCAAAAAGGGCAAGATTATCGCCCAGAGTTCAACCAAATCAGAGCCTACTCCTCCTGTACCGGCACCCTCAACAGGGCCAGGTAAAAAAGGGGATCATTCAAGATCCCAGGTTCCTTTGACGAGTCGCCTCGGTCCCTTACCGGAGAACCGAGGAAGAATACCCGTTAAAGAACGGCTGGGACCATTGAAAGGTCCCCAAGTTAAAAACCAGACCGGGGGTCGAATCAATCCCCCCAAGAAAGATGAAAAAGGGAAAGCCCCTATCACCGACCGCACTGAGTTGCGAGTCGAACTAAAAGAGCCCGTTCGGTTTCTACGCTCCCAAAAGCGTAAAATTGAACGGGCCACTCTTGAAAAATCTAACCAATTTTTGCATTCCCAAAGGGAAACACACTCGTCTGAGGATGAGCGTGTTATACCGAGGGACATCCACCAGCACTCCGTAGGTTGCTCCAGCTATCAAGCTGATGAGCTGTACTACAGGGCTGGGGGTGTGGAAAAATCTCGAAAGAGGTACATGCAGGATATGGAGTCCCACTGCCCGTGTGCCAACATTATCAAGGCAGTGTTGTCCGAGTGTTGCTGTGCTCAAACCCCAACAAGAATCTCGGTGTTCGAGAGACTCTCCAAGCCGAAGCGTTTCCACAAGAAGAAATCGCTCCGCCGAGAGGATGAATACTCGAAAGTGTCAGTCAACATGACCGGCAGAGGGGGATCAACACCACGTCTCAACTTGGATCAGCTTGCCGAGGCATCCCGATGCATGACATGGTTGCGGTCGGGAACCATCAAACGAAACAATTACCCAAGAGTACACAAGGGACTTTCCCTAGAAGAGGAGGAATCCGATGCTGATTCTGATACCTGCTCCGCCGTCGCATCCGACGACACAACTTCGAGTGTGGGCCAACCTTATGAATCGCTCATGATCAGCGCCGAACAAGTGTCGAAGATATTTGAAGAAGCCCTAGCCAAGCAAAAGGAGAGCTTCAAATTTGAAATGGAGATGGCCATGCAGCGGATGAGGGAGATGCACGATCAACAGATCGCGGCGATGACGGCTCACCAAGGAGAACCGAGTCAACGCAATCCAGAGGAGCATGAACGGGAAGGGGATAATGTTAACATCCCTCCTGTCAACACCAGCAATAGGGGTGGTCCCGCAGAAGATAATGCCCAAGAAGACCACGCCGCCTCTCCCAGAAGCCACTCGAAGACCGAGACGAGTGAGGACAGGAAGATGAAAGACCTGGAGAGCAAGATCAATGCATTGATGAATGCTCAGGAGGTAAAAAGGTCTGGTATACCCTGCCCCTATCCAAGGGAGTGGGAATCGATCCCATATCCGGCAAAGTTTAATTTAATTAACTTTACGCCGTTTGATGGGAAGGGTTCCCCTACCCAACATTTAATCTATTTCAAGTCTCATTTAGGAATCATTTCCGGAAATGAGCCCCTCATGGTGCGGTCGTTCGTCGGCACTCTTCGCGGAGCTGCCTTCGATTGGTACCGCCGTCTCAAGCCTGGGAGCATCAACGGCTGGGATGACATGGAGGACATGTTCCTAACAAACTTCTTTGATGATGACACCGAGGTTTCAATCGGCACGCTGTTCGATGAAAAACAAAAGAACGGCGAGACGGTTGAAAACTTCGTGAAAAGATTCCGGAACAAAGCTATGAATTGCAGGGATCCGGTCAGCGAGGATTTCATCCTTGAGACTTGCCACAACAATTTGACGCTCGACATCCTTGAAGCCATGGGAATGGCGCCATCTAAAACTTGGAAGGATTTGAAGATGCGGGGAGAAAGAGCCGAGCGATTCCTCAAGAGGAAAAAGGCAGAGAGGGGACAAATACCCAACAATGCCCCGCAACCAAATTTTACCCCCAAGGGTAAAGGGAAGGCGCATGCGAATGCGGTGGTCGCAAATCAAGTCTTTGAAGTGCAAGCACAACCGCAACAGCAGCAACAGCCGCAGCAGCCGCAGCAGCAGCAACAGAGGGCGCCTCAACAACCCAGGTGGCAACAGCAGCCCCAGAAGCAAAAGGTTGGGGAGCCGAGGTTCCCAAAGGTCTACTCATTCAAAGAGGATGAAATCCCGGGTATTTTCAAATACCTCGTGGAGAACAACAAGATCAAGCTGCCGCCAATTCAGGATCAGGAAGATGCCAAGAGGGTCAACGATCCGAAATACTGCGCATTCCACCGAGCAGTGCACCATCCTACCAAGGTGTGCTACGCTCTCAAGGACAAGATTCAGGCCCTGATCGATGTTGGGGTCATCACTATGAAACAACCCAAAGAGAAGAAGGTGGGTGCGAACACCGTATCCATTAGCTTTGGATCTGTTCCCTCGAGTTGGTTCCAACACGAGTCGGTGATCAAAGCGGCGGTGAAGACAGTGAACGATGATCCACACCAGCAGCGCCAGAAAGGGCTTGTGCCACACACAGCCCCAAATGGCGAAATCTTGTGGGTTCATCCGGACTTGATCGCAGATGAACAGTGGGCCGGGACCTCTTCCACAAAGAACAAGAAGAAATCGAAGAGGAAGGGCAAATCCTGTTATGGGGCCTCTGCTATACCGGGGGTGGATGATGACAAAATTCCAACCTTCCCACTTTCGGAGGATGAGCAGGAAGCCTTTGCAACTCGAAGCGGGAACGAATATCACTTCAAGTATCCGGATGCTACTGAGCAGTTGGGTACCAAAACCCCACCTTCCAAGACTCTGGCAGAACTAGGGATTGCAGCAATTCCCCCAACGCCAGCAGCTACGGAGAGAATCCCGCAGAAGGATAAGGGAAAAGAGCCTGTACGTCAAGAAGCTCAGAACCCGAGGCCGTCTCGATTCAATAATCCAATTGGACGAGACAAACCGGGGAATGCAAGCTCTCAGCCCCATTTCGACATTATGGCGCAATTGGCCAACATCCCGGCCAGGATAACTCTATACGAGTTGCTACGGTTGTCGAAGGATACACGGAAGGCACTACAAGAAGCCTTGAGTGATTCCGAAGCCTTCTTGACTCGGATCAAACCATCTTCCGAAGAACCGGAGTCGTCAGCTCAGCATTGCAACCTGGCGGCACATCACTTCCCCTGCATCTCTTTCACCAAAGAAGACATGCAGACAAGGAACTCCAATCATGATAGGCCGTTGTACTTCACCGGGCACATTGGCTCCAGCGTTGTCAACCGGATCCAAGTCGATCCGGGTTCCGCTGTTAGCATCATGCCATTCCGATTGATGCATCATCTTGGTATCCCGACTAGCAAATTAGCGTCCACTGGCACGACAATCTACGGATTCAACACCAGCGGGTCTAGGCCCTTGGGGAAGATCCGAATTAAGTGCCAGATCGGGGATTTGAAGTCGGAGGTCACATGCTATGTGATTGACGCGGAAACTTCCTATAATTTGCTGTTGGGTCGGCCTTGGATCCACGGTAACCTTATAGTCCCGTCAACTCTGCATCAGTGCTTCAAATATGTGGGCACAGATAATGAAGTCAAGACGGTGGTCGCGGATAAGCAACCGTTCAAGGGATTGGAGAATTATTTCACCGATTCCCTTTTATACGGCGCTGAATCCGATACTGAACCATCGGCCCAAGGAACGGACAGCGGAGATGAAGCTGATACCGAACCAGGGCTTGATTACGATGGCAGTTTTGTTTTAAACGACATTGTACCCATTGTAATCAATCTTGACGATGATGAATCATCGGAAGATAGTTGTAATTGGCAACTTGCCGAAGAACTATCAATAAACGATGATTTAGAGTACTCGACGGGTCTCGATGATATCACTAACGAACTCTATACTAACCCTGATTTGTATATGCCTCTTCAATCATTTTGTTTGACGAAAAAGCAGGTACACGACCCTTGCGGAACAACGCTCATCATCCCCGCAGGGATTGGGGGTGGAAAGGAGGTCGTCTACGGCAAAGGAAGAGCATCTCCGATACCCGACCATTTCTTGGAAGAGGAAGACGACGACGATAAACCAGCCCGTCATCTATCCAAATACGATGCGAAAGCGCGCAACATGATGGAAATGCATGGCTATGACTTCAAGATCGGAGAGGGTCTTTTCTTTGGTCGAGGTCCACGGGTTCCACCCCGGATGGCCTATGTACCGAAGGGAAAACCCGATAATTACTATCGCCACAAAAGAGGGCTAGGCTACGTCTCATCAGATGATGAGTGTGGCTGGCAAATCATCGACCAGATTGCTAACAAGACTAGGAAGGAATATTCTTCCGACTCTTCGGGTTGGGATTCCGACGCTAGTCTTGGTGAAGTGTTCAAGAAGCTAATGTCGAACATGACTACGGTCGATCCAGCGACAATGGAGGAAGATGATGAGATGCCGACATGGGAAGACCCGTGGGTTCATCACTTAAACATGTAGTATGGCGACCGGTTCGAGCAGAGAGAGCCTCCTACCGAAGACCCAGTCGTTCAGGTGAACATGGGCAGCGAAGAAAATCCGAAGCCGATATTCATCAGCGGCAGCCTCTTACCTGAAGAGAAGGAAGAGTTGATTTCTCTTATCCGGGAGTACATCGACGTATTCGCCTGGAATTATGAAGACATGCCAGGTCTCGACCCAAACGTAGCAGTGCATCGTCTCAACATCAAGCCGGAGGTCAAACCAGTCAAACAACAACAACGACGGTTTCGTCCGCAAATGATGGAAGCGATCGAAGCCGAAGTCAAAAAGCTCGTCGATTCGGGATTCATCCGAGAGGAGCAACATCCCGAATGGCTTGCCAATATTGTTCCGGTCCTGAAGAAGAACGGGAAGATCCGGATATGCATCGACTTCAGGGACCTCAATGCAGCCTGTCCAAAAGATGACTTTCCTCTCCCCATCACGGATGTTATCATCGACAACACGTGTGGGTTCGAGAGGATGTCCTTCATGGATGGTTTCTCTGGTTACAACCAGATAAAGATGCATCCAGATGATGAGAAGCACACTGCATTCAGAACGCCTCTCGGCGTATTCTGCTATACAGTCATGCCCTTCGGCTTGAAGAATGCAGGTGCTACATATCAGCGAGCCATGTCGAAGATCTTTCAGGAACATCTCCGAAAGACAGTCGAGTGCTACGTGGACGATCTGGTCGTGAAAAGTCGTGATAAAAATGATCACATCAAAGACTTAAAGACCATGTTCGACTTGATGCGGGCCCATCAGTTGAAGATGAACCCTACCAAGTCTTTCCTCGGAATGTCCAGTGGCAAATTCCTGGGATTCGTCGTCACCACCAAAGGTATTCACATTGATCCGGATAAAGTAAAGGCGATTAATGAATTGCAACCTCCGAGGAACCTCAAAGAACTCAGAGGACTGCAAGGACGATTGGCTTATATCCATCGGTTTATCTCGAACCTCTCGGGGAAATGCCAACCGTTTTCCAGGCTCACAAAGAAGGGCGTGTCATTCGTATGGGACGATGCTTGTCAAAAAGCGTTCGAGAGTATCAAAGAATATCTCTCGAAACCTCCCGTACTCGTTGCACCGAAATCGGGCAAACCGTTCTTGATTTATGTCAAGGCGACGAGCCACTCATTAAGTGCATTGCTTGCACAAGATGACGATAACGGTCACGAGCAGGCGGTATACTACTTAAGCCGAACCATGGTAGGCGCGGAATCTCGATATCCCATGATTGAGAGAGAATGCCTAGCCTTAGTGTTCGCCATCCAGAAGATGCGGCATTATTTGGTTGGACAAACCATCTACGTCATCTCCAAAGTTAACCCGGTCCGAGTATTCATGACTCAACCGGCTTCCATGAGCTGGCGATTAGCGAAGTGGGCTTTACTCTTGTCCCAATACGATCTGCACTTCAAACAGCAGAAGTCAGTAAAAGGACAGGCCATCTGTGATCTCTTGGCAGCTAATCCAACTACGGACGCCGCCGAGATATATGACGATTTACCTGATGAAACCCACGAAGTCAACGCAACTTCACACCAACAAGTGTGGCGTTTGTACTTCGATGGCGCTTCACGAGCAGCTAATGCCGCAGGTACTCCTGGATGTTCTAAGGTCTCCACCGGAGTTGGGGTGGTTTTAGTCTCCCCAGGAAAACATGTCATGCCTCGGGCTTACTCATTAACTGAGCCGTGCTCGAATAACGTAGCAGAGTATAACGCACTGATTATAGGACTCAACTTTGCCAAAGAGCTGGGGGTTGAGTATCTCGAAGCCTTCGGTGATTCTCAACTGATAGTCAAACAAGTCCAAGGGGAATACGAAGTCCGAAGTCAGGATTTAATTCCTTATCACAAAATGGCGGTGGAGTTAGCGGAGTCATTTGAAGGATTCTTCATCGAGCACGTTCCGCGGTTGCAGAACACCTACGCAGATGCGTTAGCAGCTTTAGCTGTATCCCTGGCACAGCCACCCGGGACAGAACAATTTGTCACGGTAAGAACTCACCAACTCTTAGTGCCGCTTCATGATGAAGATGACAAGGAAGAAGAGGTTCAGGAGGCGCACACAACTCAGGCTGAGTTCGAACCTCGAGATTGGCGTTTCCCCATTATCGACTACGTCCTACACGGAATCTTGCCAGAAGACGTGAAGGAGAGAGAGTCGATCAGACGAAGAGCTCCGAGATTCTACTATAATACGGAGAATCGAACGCTATACCGCAGGGGGTATGATGGCATGCTGGCACGTTGCCTATCAACCAAAGAAGCTGAAGAAGTGCTTAAAGAGGCACATGAAGGAGAGTGCGGTGCACACCAACCTGGTCCCAAGCTTTATGATCGCATCAGGAGAATGGGATACTTTTGGCCCTCCATGATGCATGAGGCAATTGTATACGCCCGGAAGTGTCACGCGTGTCAGGTACACGCGAATTACATGCACCAACCTCCGGAACATCTGCATCCTTCGGTTACGTCGTGGCCGTTCGAGACCTGGGGAATGGACATTGTTGGTCCTATAAACCCCCCTTCGGTTAAAGGCGATCGGTTCATCCTGGCCATCACCGATTACTTCTCCAAATGGGCTGAGGCAGTTCCACTCAGAGAAGTCAAGACGAGCAACGTCATTGCATTCATCAAGCACCATATCATTTACCGGCATGGTGTTCCAAGACGAATCATACACGACAACGGTCCTCAATTTATCAGCAACGCCTTCATAAGGTTCTGCGAAAAGTTCAAAATTCAGGACATCTCGTCAACAGCCTATAACCCCACAGCAAACGGGTTAGCTGAAGCCTTCAACAAGACTATCATAAAGCTCTTATCAAAGCTTGTGAGAAATAACAAGCGGGATTGGGATGATAAGCTAGGAGCAGCTCTATGGGCCTATCGTACCACGGTGCGTACACCGACCGGCGCAACCCCATACTCATTGGTGTATGGATGTGAAGCCGTTCTCCCTTTGGAAATTCAAATTCCATCTCTTCGGATCGCTCTTGCAACCCAGATGACGACCGAAGAACAGCATCAGAAGCGCCTTGAAGAACTCGAGATGCTCGATGAAAAGCGCCTGGAAGCTCAACAGCACATCGAGTTTTACCAAGCCAGAATTTCTCGAGCCTTTGACAAAAAAGTTCGACAAAGGAGCTTTAAGGAAGGGGACTTGGTCTTAACCGAGAAACATCCTATGATCCTTAACTCCAAGAAGAAAGGTAAATTTGAACCCAAATGGGAGGGACCGTTCGTAGTAGAAACAGTTTACTCGAACGGCGCCTATCGTCTAGTCACCAAAGATGGTGACCGGCTCATGATGCCAATAAATGGCAAATTTCTGAAAAGATACTATCCTTAGTATCCTCAGAAGAATTGAGGTATCGGGAAGTTCCCGGAAGAATACCACATCGGGGTATTCTTAGGGATAACCCGGTCGCTGATGAACGAGAAATCAGTATTCGAATTCCGAATATTCTTGTTTGTCAGAATCTAACTCTCACAAGCACTCTTTGGCTGAGATGAGATCTAATCATTGATTCTCCCCTCGCAAAACTTTCAGTGGTTTCTGACTACTCATAGTCTCTACCACACAATTCCCTTGGTCAAACCTTACTACAGTTAGGACCAAAGCCAAATTCCCCTCTCGATTCGTCCAAAGAACGAGAGATCCACAAATCGATCGATCAAACCCTTCTACGGTTAGGATCGTCTCAAATTTCCCACTTGGTCAAACCTTACTACAGTTAGGACCACAACCAAAATCCCCTCTCGATTCCTCCAACGAACGAGAGGTCCACTTTCAATTCAAATGACCAAACCTTACGACAGTTAGGGTCGTTTGAACCTTTCGATTCGATAATCAAACCTTACGACAGTTAGGATTATCCGAATCTTTTCGATTCTCGGAGTGGAGATCCCACTCCTAGTTTCACCTGTCGGATCCTGGGGGTGGAGATCCCACCTCGAGTTTCCTTTCCTGCTGAAGATAGAATATAAAATTCTTCCTCTTCAGAGTTGAATGACCAAACCTTACGACAGTTAGGGTCGTTCGAACCTTTCGATTCGATAATCAAACCTTACGACAGTTAGGATTATCCGAATCTTTTCGATTCTCGGAGTGGAGATCCCACTTCTAGTCTCCTACTTTCCCCTGTCTTTGCTTTTAGAAAAGACAGAGATGAAGTCGGCACCTAATACGCGTTGCCGGGTAGTCTTTCCCGTGAGAAAGACGAAGTCTATGTATTCAAAGTCATAGCATAAAGTCTCGGAGGGTTCGCTCTCTTAGCACAACGTTACATGCGGAACGGACCTAGACAAATCGCATGCTAGCCCGACACAAACGGTAGTCGGTAAAGGCACGTCAAACCCGTTGAGGGCTGGGGGTTGGCCAATAATCCCAAAGTCTATACCTAACACGTATAGCCGGTTTAGCCTTTGAAAGAAGACACCACGGCATATCAAGAAACATCATGTAAAAAGAAGCAAATAAGGAGTCTCTAATAAAAGATCAAGACAAAAGCATACAACAACAAGTTCGTCAACCCGAAGGCAGCTGACGACTAAGAATGTGAGACTCTAAACCGGAAAGCCTGTCCATATAGCTCTGCTCGAACTCTGCCTGCACGCGAGCTCGGACAGAATCCTCGGAACTGCTCAAGACCTCAGCGGCTTCAGTTCGCAGCTTCATCAATCCCTCCTGTGTTGATCCCAGCTTGTCGAGCGTCCACTCACGAGAGCGCTCCAATCCAACCAAGTCCTCGGTGATTATAGCAGCAGACTCTTCGGCACGTCCCAAGGCCTCCTTCAGCCTAGCTATCTCTGCACGAGTGGAATCTAGGGAGCTGAGTAACTCGCCTCTGCTGGTGTCCTTCTTCGCCAGGTTGGCCATCAGCTGCGTAATAGATTGCTCACGGGCCCGAAGCTCGCTGCCGATGGAAGATCTCAAGTCACGCCACTGAGTCATTCTATCCTCTATCTGAGAGGACATGAAAGAAGAAGCTCCACCAGCCTTCAAATCCCTCAACTCTCGAACCTCTGACTCCAGAGCAGTAAAATCA
>BQKN01030089.1:0-14983 GCA_022839385.1 Asparagus kiusianus
ATTGATGTCATTGTACTCTTGATAACAGTTTATCGGTTACAAAAGATCCGGTCTTTTTATAAGATCCGGTTACAATGAAAATCAAAATACGAAAAAAGAAAGATTACAACTTTTATCCTTGTTTGTCGAACGAATCGCGAGCTCCTGTTTTGCGGTCACTCTCTTTGTGTGGGTTCTTTGCCTGCACCGGGGTTGTTTGCCGTGGACCACCGCGTGATCTCGATCCGGTCGGATCTACACGATATAACGGGTATTATTCCACAAAGGGAGATAATAGCCGGGAGGGATTGTTTCACCAAGGAAACAACCGCTCGAATCTCAGGATCTAAGAACCAAGCTTAGATCCGGAGTGTGATCGTGTAGATCTGAAGATCCGATCCTCTCGAACTCCTGCCTTATTTGGCGTTGACGATCGCTGAGCACCGGATCTGGAAGTCCAAGTCTCCAAAGCCTTCAAAGTTTGAATCTTGTTTAGATCTGAGTCTTCAATCCAGCAGGGCTTCGCCTCTCTCCAAAATTTCCAACCTCTAAAAAAGTGAGGCCTAAGGCTTGTATTTATAGGCATGAGGGGTTGCGGAGCGGTTAAAACCACTTAAAGGGCCCAAGTGCGAGACAGCTCGGGGTATCTCGGCTATTTTAGTCATATCTTCCTCATATGACCTCCAAATGATCTGATTCTAAATGGGTTGGAAAGTTGACAAAAATATCTACAACTTTCCTGTTTTGAGTTTCTTCAGATTCTAAAGGGATCTTGGTAAAAATAGCTCCACAACGTCTGAGACACCTTTGGGTGTCTCGGCCAGGTCCGAGACACCTCTGGGTGGCTCGGCACTATTTTTGCCATAACTTCCGCATATGACCTCCAAATGATATGATTCTAAATAGGTTGGAAAGTGGACAAAAATATCTATAACTTTCCTATTTTGAGTTTCTTCATATTCTAACGGGATCGTGGTCAAAACAGCTCTACAAGTTCCGAGACACCTTTGGGTGTCTCGGCCAGGTCCGAGACACCTCTGGGTGGCTTGGCACTATTTTTGCCATAACTTCCGCATATGACCTCCAAATGATCTGATTCCAAATGAGTTGGAAATTTGACAAAAATATATACAACTTTCCTGTTTTGAGTTTCTTCAGATTCTAACGGGATCCTGGTCAAAACAGCTTCACAAGGGCCGAGACACCTCTGGGGTGTCTCGCAAAATCCGAGACACCCCTGGGGTGTCTCGGCACTATTTTCGCCATAACTTCCGCATATGACCTCCAAATGATCTGATTCCAAATGGGTTGGAACGTTGACAAAAATATCTACAACTTTCCTGTTTTGAGTATCTTTAGATTCAGATCGGATCATAGTCTAAATAGCTTCACAAGGGCCGAGACACCTCGGGGTGTCTCATTCAGGCTGAGGCGCCGTGTTATGTATACTTGTTCGTTTCCGCCGTAGCTTCTTCGTCCGAACTCGGATTTGAACGATTCAAAGTGCGTTGGAAATCCGACGAGGATTTCTATAAGCTCTAATGATTAGATCATCTATAGAATAAATGAGACATGAGGGGCGATGCGCCTTTTGTAAACGTCACGGGGCTCCCGATCAGTCCGTATTCTCGTTATTCCGAAATTCCGTTGCATATTGCTTGGCTTCGGCGTTGTGGGATAACAGTCGTGCCTGGATATGTCGCCCGATGGTTCGTATGTTGAATCGACGTCATCGAGCTGTGCTAAGGGACCCGTAGGTAATTTTATATGCCTACAACTATATTTCAGTTAAGTATGATTTCTGAATTTCGAGGACGGAATTCTTTTGGTGGGGGGGGGGGGGGATTATGTAAAGCCCTAAAAAAATTGAATATTTTGTGATAAATAATAATAAATATGTTATATATTTATAAATAACATATTATGATGTTTACGTATGCTAGAAATTGATTTGAGATCAATTCAATGTATATATGTATATATATAAGAGCAAATGCACAAATCATTTTCGATGTATAAAGTTGGAAATTTATGACTAGTGGAGAGATTTTGTATTTTATATACTGATATATTGTGAATATGGAAAAACTTACAAGAGCAAAGTTGTAGATATCTTCAGCATATTTCCAACAAATCTTTAATCACCTTATTCTGAGGTCAGATACAAACGTTACAGCCAAAATACCGAAGAGTATGTTTCTAGTCAGACTGGGTTTTCCAGTTTCGGGTTTCGGGTTTTGGGCTGTAGTTTTTCGTGTTTGTTGTCATATATACACATGTTTAAACATAATAAACACCTTTTTTCTCCTGTATTCCAAACCCTAGCAGCCTCTTTTCCCCTCTCTCAAACCCTAGTTCTTTTCTTTGGCGATTTTGAGGGATTTCGGAGGATTTTTTAGCGGGTTTTGTACAGTGTAGTGAAGGGGATTGGTTCTCCTTTATGTGGCAGGAGTTTTTTAGCATCTAAGGTGAGTAACATCTCGCCCAACTCTACACCCTTTTATTTTGCTCGTTTTATTAAGTTTTATTCGGATTTTTCGAGCCTAAAGCATAATTTTTAGTGTATAAAAGATAGATCTTTATAACTTATGAAGTGAGAATATATTATCATAATTTTCTAATTGATTACAATAGTAACCTTGACAAATTTTAGATCTAAAATTTAGTAATCATGAATTAAATCACAAGTTTTTCCTTTTAAAACGTTTAAACATATGTATATAAATGTTTAGGGTTTCGACGATATATTTACATGCTAATATTTCGTTTCATGTTGTTTCATATATGTTGATATCAATAATATTATACTTGAAAAATAATGATGTTACTTCTAGATTTGTTTCGAAGTAGACAGAAACCTGTAAAGGGTTTCTGCCTGTTTCGGTTGATCGCCAGTACAGCTTGTGCATGTTTACTTTTGTTGCGTGCTTTAATGTGAACGAGGAGTAGCCTCGAATATTTAGCGTTAGAAATTATTGTTTATTATGTATCTTCATATGTAAGATGGCTTGCGGACATGAGTTTAGATTTGCACACCAAGATACGTGTAAAATTAATGTATATGCATCCTTTTCATATATCTCATCGATATTCTACACATTTCATTCAGTCCATGTGTTGGGCAATTATTATGTGCAGTCCATGTATTGGACATTCATCATATTCAGTCCATGTGTTGGACATTCATTATATTCAGTCCATGTGTTGGACATTCATCATTCAGTCCATGTGTTAAACAATTTATATATGCAGTCCATGTGTTAGGCATCTACTACACCTAGTCTTAGTCCATGTGTTGGACACCTGTTTAAACCTGGAGTATGACACTTACACTTACATAGGCTGGACATGACACTTATGTGGGTTTTGACATGACATGGTATTTGAGTGCTGAGATGGGTTAGTCTTCTTTATATTATTGTCCCTGTATTAGATCTTGGGTTTGGTATTTAGGGATTTACAATTTGAGATACAAGGTATATACATGAGGGTTTCCTTGTTTGGATTATTTCGCTCGATGTACCTATGCTCGTGTTGTAATTTCCTAAATACTAAAATCCTCTTATTGTTAGGATCAATGATTTCATGTATATATGTATTAACTGTATTTTCTATATGCAACGAGCCCTCTCACTTGGGGTTAGTTGTGATATTACTCGCTAGCACTTTGACGCTCGTTGTCCCCTCCCATTTAAGGTAACGAGCCAGGTGCACAGAGAGTCGCAGGTTGATGGCGATACTTATTAGCGTCCATCTTTTATTTGTAGTTTTATTTTATTTATGGAGCTCCACTGTAGAAATTTTGTTTAGACATTTGAGAGTTATGTTCTAGAAGTTGTAAAGGCTGTGTGTCTTATTTCCTTTTATCAGATATTTTGTATTTAAAACTTGTTGAGATCTCCAGACTAGTTATTTCAGAGATTCACTTTATATTTTTGTATGTTAGATGATGAAATATCATTTTTATCTCTATTATTTCATCATATATCTCTTATATTATCTTTTACTTGCTTTTGTACCTACACTTATTGTTGACTCTACTAGAGAGATAGTAATTATGATGGTGAAACATGTTATTGTATGGTGTGGTGCATGGCAGGTTTGACATTCCTGGTTTCATCTCGGACTGCAGCCTTATGTGAACCCAGGGGCGTCACAATCATGCAAAAGAAGGTGTCGAAGGATTTCGTGCAAAGTCAATAGTGAATTTGATCGAAGGATGATTTTGAGATTCTTTTGTAAATCTAACTATCTACAATAACGTTAATTTGCTTATTTTTGTATATAAATGAGCTTGATGAATGCTCATTCTTTTGGCTACAACAACATTAATTTGCTTAATTTTGTATGTAAATGAGTTTGATGAATGCTCATTCTTTTGGCTATGTTTCCTAATTCATGTGTTACATTGTGTTCATAACACTAAATGTGATCAATGTATGAAACTATCTTTATAATTGACATGAGAACTTGTGATGGCTATTTAGTTTTTATTCTTCAATATTCCTAGTTCATTAATATTTCTCGTGCAATGTAGATTGGGTACGCACCATGCTGCCCAGGTCCGATAGCGATGAGGTCCTCTATGATCAATCTCGGCACCGTTCTTAGAAAATAACATTTTCAGAGGTAACCGATACGTTAAATATAATTAAACTATTATCTCCATCACTATCTCATTTACATCTAATTACACATTGAATAACTATGCAAAGAGGATTTGAGTTAGTCATGGTTAATCATAGCCAAGTACATTCTCGACGGACACTTGATGATGAGCGTATGATCACCACGGTAGCATGAGCTAGTTTTCTTACATGCTCCAACCTAAGATGGATGAAATTAGATTGGCCGCTTATTACTGCTTTGATAGATAGATGGAGGCCAGAGACAGAAACACATTCCACCTACGCCTCGGAGAGTCGACCATTACTCTTCAATATGTATCAGTCATACTAGGTCATCGCATTGATGGTCCATGTGTTACAAGCACAGAAAACCATGCATTGCGAAAAGAATGTGATGATTTGTTAGTAGCATCTCCACTATAACACCCCTGATTTTCACACTGGCTGTAGTCTAGGGTGAACCCCAAAGATGTTAGAACCTACTGTACACCCTCCTCTATGCATATACAAGCTTAACATGTCACTGTTGCTATTACTCTAGCAGATATCAAACAACAATAGTAAGACACCCCAAAGGCTAACCAAATGATCTTAATATCTTGATAATTTCCAAAAATGGGGATATACAATAGGTATAAAATGATTTGTAATGTTCTCAAACTGGAATTTAGGAATAGTATAGTTCGGAACTAAAAGGTAAACATATATCATACATATGAGAGGTTCTGAACAAGAACAAAAATCTAACAGATTCTATACAGATACCCAAGTACTACTAATATCTAACACTGTATCAAAATATACATATCCATAGGAGGTTCTCTACCTCCAAAAAGATACAACTTGTACGGGTACGACCTGGCTCCGATCACAAGAATACAAACAGCTAAAGTAACCCTATGGAGTACTTAACTAACAAAAGTAAAAGCCTTGCTACTGCAAACTAGCATGCACCTCTTTGCACTTTGGAAGAATTTCCTGAAATAGTATTCAAGAAAAAGAAAAACAACAACAGCGTTAGAACGCTTTAGCAAGAACATAAAGACATCATAATAAGCATCAGCACATAAATCTCATGTGCTTACAAGAGCGAGGTAACTCGGTCATATATACTCAACAGTATGTCCCAATCACTT
Source organism: Asparagus kiusianus (assembly GCA_022839385.1). Taxonomy (NCBI): domain Eukaryota; kingdom Viridiplantae; phylum Streptophyta; class Magnoliopsida; order Asparagales; family Asparagaceae; genus Asparagus; species Asparagus kiusianus. The sequence continues at coordinate 5,744 of BQKN01030089.1, forward strand.
TTAAAAGTAAGATCAGCTGCTACAAGCTAGCATGTGCCTCTTTGCGCTCCTAAAGATCTACCTAAATCGATTTAAAACAACAACGTTGTACGTCGTAAAAAATATTCTAAACAAAAACTCGTAGAAGTTTTATATAAACTGATTGCACCAAGGTGGCTGCCTACATACCCTCTCTCTCGAGGGATTAAACCACTCGTAGTTCATCCAAAATGGTCACGAATGACATCAACAATCACAAATTTGTAACAAGTAACTCATAAATATGAAAGAAAATGACAACAATATAAAAGCATGTAAAAACTCATCATGCGACAATATCTTTGATCATAACCAAAAAGAAACAACTTCCTAGAGAACGAGCACTAACATGAAACCCAATCCTATAATGGTATAATTTAATAAGCATAGGCATTCGACGGCCTATCTCATGCACATGATTAATAAGCATAGGCATTCGACGGCCTATAACGGTATAGATTAATAAGCATAGGCATTCGACGGCCTATCTCATGCACATGATTAAGCGGTTCACAACCAAATACAAATTTCCGTTGGAGTGGTTCGCTGTCCAACTCACATTTCTACTAGGTAGCTCATAGACCTAACCCAGGTAATAATCTGCTAAGTGACATATAGTCCTAACTCAGGCAATAGTCTGTTGAGTGGCTCGTAGGCCCATCTCAGACAACAATCTTGTGTTATCATAAACCAGCTCGTATCAATATATATTAAACTCGTATTGTCAATAATATAATAGATGATCATTATATAAAAATTTGGCTACACCAATATGGTTGCCTACGTACCCTCTCCCTCAAGGAATCAAGTCGCCCGTAGTTCATCAAATTCGCCGACGATACATGCTCCCACGTATCGCACAAATATCGAAATTAAACTACGAGAGCTCTATAGCTAAACACATGCACCATGTATGGATCTCGTGCAACATACTTCTATCCACATATGTGCATATGTGTCATAGAAGTCGTTCGTTAAAAACTAAAGAGCGAAACTCAAATAAACCTTCATGTAATATATCAATCATTTTAAATCAGCATATCTGCGGTTTTCTGCAGGATATATGGTTAGTAAATTAATCATATCTTTCTCTATACAAACTCAATTTAAGAATGGTTTTATTTTTAAGAAACTAGACTCACACAGATTTCACTTGGAACTAGTTTCGTTTAATTTGGAGTTTATCGTCTATATGCAGTTTTCATTTGAAGTTTATACACATGCTACAGTTTTTAGCAGAACATGTCCCTAGTAAATTGAGTATAACTTTCTCTATACATACTCAATTTAAGAATGGTTTCCTGTTTTAGAAACTAGACTTATATATATTTTATTTAGCACTAGTTTGGTTTAATTTGGAGTTTATCTTCTCTACCTAGTTTTCATTTGAAGTTTATACATGTACTGTAGTTTTTTGCAGAACATGTCCTTAGTAAATTGAGTACAACTTTCTCTATACAAACTCAATTTAAGAATGGTTTCCTATTTTAGAAACTAGACTAACACAACTTTCATTTGGAACTTGTTTAGTTTAATTTATAGTTTACTTGTTATTTTGAATATCTAGTTAAATATCATACATGTGCTACAGTTTTCTGCAATACATATCATATCATCAACCATATCCCAAGAATATCATGATTTACAACTAGATTTGTTCTTGATTTCCTAAAAAAATCATAAGTCCATCCTTTATAGTTTGATTAGGCAAGATATGAGTATTTGATCATGAATTCCACCTAATAATATAATCAAATACAACACACCAAAGGAGGGTGAGGTTTAGAGAAGATGAACTTACCTTAATGATGATTCGATCTCCGAAAAATAAAAACAAGCGGATTGTTCTTCACGAAAGATGTAGATCCACTCGCAGCCAAGCTTTTTTGTTCATAAAATTTCTCCAACTTCCTCCAAAGAATTTTTAGCCTACCATGGCTGTGTTCACATGCGCTTGAGAGAAGAGGAAGAGGATGGGTATGGAGGAGAGAGAACCTTCATGACAAAGTTATGCCCTCTCTCTCTCTCTCTCTTAAAAATAGGAATCAACGGCTTAGATTAAATCCACATCACTCAAACCCTTATCCAATGGTTCATGTTAAAAGCTGATCAAGTCAGCTTTCCATAATGGATGGCAACTTAAGTTAAAGCATATAAATATAATTATATATCCGGGTATTTTATCAGCTCGAAATTCAGCTGATTTTCTCCGATACCAGAATAAATCATCGATTTACTCCTGGCACGGTCTTGATGTTTTGAAAATGATGGTGCTAACCACACATCCATCCGAGTTACAGATAAAATATTAAAAATAAAACTTATAGGTTTCGATTTGGCTCGCGCCTCCGGAACCGAAACTGCAAATGAAGTCCAAATCGAACCAAATTGAGCTCAAAGCACAAAAACCACATTCCAAGATCGATGGAATCATCCTGAGACCCATCTGATCACCAGAAATAGCTCAAACTGCTCTATGATGATAGACTCACAGTATCAGAAATAGCTCAAACTGCTCTATGACGATGATAGACCCATCTGATAACCCGAGCTGCAAACAAACTCCAAAAAAATTCTAACTGATTCCATTCATCACAGAATGGTAAGCACACATCATAAAACTTATAAAAGCTTAAATAAATTCTCCAATAAAATTATAAAAATTCTAGGGTTTTACACCCTCGTTGACTGAAGGGTATATCAGACTGAAGTGGTTGAAGGAGAATTTCTCCGACCTACTGCCAGCTGATGCAACACAGGACGTGATTGAGCGCCATAGATGTGCATATATTTTTCACATAGTTAGGATGATTCTTTTTTTATTCTAGTAAAGATAAAATATATTTGAGGTCTGTGAATTCTTAGTTTTAAAATTTTATATAATTACATTGAAGGCTTGACCTCGTCTTTGACTATTTTTTTAAACGTGCCTAGGTGGTTATCAATCATTGAGGACTTGGACATTTTCCGCATACTACCATGGGTGATGTGTTGTTTGTTAATATGTCAAGATTACAAGTGTACAATCAAGTTATAGTATAGACAAATCTCGAATCCCACGAGGAAGATGTTGTAGGAATTAATCAAAAGTGATTCTTAAGATGTGTGTGTGACAATTAGGGGTGAAACATGCGATTTGTGAAGAGATAAAGAGAGTGGTTGTGATATATGCAAATAAAAAAACGAGATTGAGAGGGGAGAAAGAAAGATGAAGAAAAGGAAATAAAACCAAGAAGCAAATAAAAAAATCAAGAACAAAGAGGAAATTCAAGAAAGTAAAGATGAAGGATGCAGTTAGAGATATAAGGAATCTAGAATTGAATCCACAAGTCAATTTTACTTATAAATTCATGAACTATTCTTTTTTTATCTTATTTTACTTTAGATTTATTAGGTATAGACTATCCTACCACTTAAGGCAAGATTAACCAATCCTATTATCATCCAAGTAAAATTAATACTCATGAAAAGAAAAACTAGATAGTAATTCTAGAATTCATTAGCATAACATATCCTACCACTCAATGCAAGCATAGATTATTCATTTCTTCTTCTACCAAATAGTTCACTAGTTGATTATCATAAATATGATTATTTTAAGCACAAGAGAGTAATTCATAATTTATAAAAGAAATTGAACTAGTTTCATGCAAATCTAGTTTCATGATCAAATAAAGAGAAGAAAAGAAAAATATGAAGAGGAGAATTTTTTTATTAATTGCAACAAAAGGTTATAATTTTAGAAGGTCTTCTCAATTAAGAGTAACCCTCCTCTCCAAAATGAGTTTTTATAAAAATTTTCATACTAAAACCTCTCACCCTCTATCCCTATTTATAGCCTATAACAATAAATGAGAATTGTTGGACTTTACTTGGTCTCCAAGAATCACCTAAAACGAGTTTGTTACTAATCAATTTGTTGGCCAATCGGTTGGCCGACCGATTGACCAATTAGTTGGCTGACCTATTATAATTCAAAATTTCTAAAAATACAGTTAGCTCCGTCTCATCGAGATAGATGATTTTTATATATTATATGTTAAATTCTGCCTTCCGATTTAAGAGATATCGATATTTCTCTGTGGCTAACATCTTGAACATGATTTTCACCTGATTTCTTTTCATATATGATCATTGTTTCTTCCGCTTCTGAAGATTGCTTGGCTTGATCCCATGCTTCAATAAAAGGTTAAAAATAAAGAAATTTGAGTACTTTTTGAGCTTTTGTTCATTAATTCTTCATTAACCTGCAAATTAAGATAAAACATATTTATTAGTGATATTTTTATTTAAACAAAATAGACAATGAGGGTAAAAATTGTAATAAAAATATGATTATCAATGGGGTAGTGCTGTTTTAGCATACCTCTATCGAGAAATGTCAAAGGTGGTTTTAATGCAAAATAAAGAGCTGATGGGATGTCTTACTTTGTTACAAGTTTGAGCGTGGGAGAGACTTGTTCTAAGACTAAGATCATGCGAGACTCGAGTTTTAGATAGACATATACCGCTTGGGTGTAGGTAAACACATCTGAATCTAGCCAATGTATTAATATTTTCTAATTACATTCACAAATTACTTGAATCTTGAATAAGTTTGAAATCTATATAGATGGAACTCCCAAAAATGTTATGACTAGACCCCAGCAAGACAATTGGACTTTTACAAAAACGAGCTTGATCGGATGGAGAATTTCCACGTTTTTGAATTTAACTTCAAGAAAATTCAATCTTAGATGGAACTAAATCAAATCTAATTTATGAAATAATAATACATGTAATGTTATCTAGTTCTCCTGGGAGCCATACAATACGCTTCCACAACTACCACTAATCTATATGGAAGGCTAAGGAATATGGAGAGCAAGAGTTCCACTAATATGCTTTGAAATAGTAGAGATGCATATCCCAGATCGTGTGCTTAGGTAACTTGGAATGCCGCAACACGTTACAGAAAAAGTTCAAAAAATTGAGAGAAAGATCTACAAAATGAGGTCATCATATAGTCTGAGCAAATACTCATGTGCGGTATATAGAGAAATGGAATGATCGCCATTTCTATATCTTACAACCGCTTGATCCTCCTCTTCAGGAGTCGGCTTACATTACATAGTATTGGAGAATTACTCAAAGATGGATTATAAATGAGACCAGTCCTCCACTTGATGATGATCAACAATGTTCCTTACAAAAGAGATACATGCCCAGGGTGTTAGATGAGAGATAATTTGTAAGTTATTTGGATGGTAAGCTCATCACTTTTTCGTGTTGTTAAAATGCTTAAGTATTACAATTTTCTATCTTGCATGCAGATAATTGCTTTTGATGATATTGAGGCCATTACAAACAAGGATCTGGCACAATCAGGAAGAGGTCCATCGTGATCACTATTCAAAAGGATATTGCAGAGAATTTGTAAAGCTATGAATCGAACTCACGAGGATCTTCATGATGGTAAAGAAGTGATGGTTCAACCAAGTTAAAGGAGCTGACAAGGATCTTGTAGGAATGATGATGAGGCTGATCCTTCAGAACATATTAGTGGTACATCTCAAACACACACCCAACTAGACAACAAACTTGTGCAATCTCAACTTCCTGAAGGATGACGACGAACTTCTTGGGTGATCGTGTGACGCCCTTAGTTTCACACAAGGCTGCAGTCTAAGGTGAACCAAAGGATGTCAAACCTGCCATGCACCCAACACCGTGCAACAATATATTTCACCATCACAGTCATATCTCTATAGTGGAAGTTAAACAATGATTAAGTGTAGGTACAAAGAAAATGAGATAAAGATAATAATGCAAGGAACACCATATATAGAAGATCCAATAATAAATATAAATGTGTTCCAACCGAAACAAAGAAGTATATCTGACAATCTAAAATAAAGTAATAAATCTCTGAATACAAGAGTCAACTGAATACAATACTAAGACACTCAGCCTTCAATATAAAATACATCTCTAAAAGAAGGCTAAACTCATAAATATCAATTGTGGAGCACTAAATATCTAGTAAATAAATAACGGCGAACTTAACTGTATCTCCTTCAACCTACGACTCTCCGGACGCCTGACTCGCTGCCTAAAAAGAGGAGAAGCAACAAGCGTCAAAACGCTAGCGAGAATATCTTCACCGCCCCCAGGGGGAAGGGAGTTAGGTGCATAAAAATACAAGTTAGTGCATATAGATATATAAATTATCTATCCTGAACTAAGAGGAATTAAGATTTAGAAATCCACAATACAAGATTTAGTATGTCGAGTGAAATAATCCAAACATGGAAACCCTCATGTATATAATATATCTCAAATTGTGAATCGCTAAATCCTAACTCTAAGATCCTATAAATATAATAAACAACAAGAACAAAATACAATACCAAACCACATCCAAACAAGTCGTGTCAAAATACCTCACACTACCATTGGGTAAGTGGCACAGTAACAAGGATCAAAATTCGGTAAAAGAATCTCATATAGTATACGTCGTGTATGACAACATCAGTCTTATACCCTATGCTTGGGGTAGATATCATAGGAGCATAAATACAAATCTATGCGATTCTCTATACTAAAAATAATGATGCTAAGTAAGGTGCTCACAATATCCTGTGGCTCACTATCTTACTCAATCTCCCTGTGGAAATAGGCACATGAACCTATTCCGGAAATAATGATGCATAACAGAGTGAAGTCTACTGTGGTCTCATTGCAGTATACCAACTAACGTACTTTGAATATAGTCTACCGCGGTCTTATTATAGTATACCAACTAACTCCACTCAAGTATGAAATGCAATATATGTCACTCTCTATCATGACAAACTCAAAACATTAAATCACGCATCTCTAAAAGCTAGTGTGAACTCAGACCCAATACGTGTATTCCAGTGGCCAAGCACGTGTGTTGATGTGCGGATACTTCGCGTTCACGATCGACTCATGTGGCAAAAATAACATACACAACACAACTCATATAAGTCTGTTTGTTGGAAATTTTGTAACAAGAAAATAATGAAAAGAATTGTATTTGATTTATTCTCTCTAACTGCTTAGAAAAAGAATGATTACAACTCTCTCAACTCTCGATTACAATTTGAATTCCGGGGTACAAAAGAGAAGAAAATAAATTTGATTTTCTCCTTTGTTTAAAACTGGGTTCTTCACGGTGGCGATGAGATGCTTCTTTCGAATGCTCGCGTCGAGATTGCTTCTCGTTGACGATCCGACGTCTTGTTTCACTGGAACGTGATCTCCTCCTCACGATTTGACGTTGTGGAGAACTTGCGTGGCAAGTTTTAGAACTCTGAATGAGTTTGTTTGATCTTAACCGTAATTGGTTAGACAATCCAAGGATCTCTTCTTTGCTGTTAAGGAGAAAGATCCGAAAATGCTAGCCCCAGGATCCAAAAGCCAGCCCCTTGACCGGATCTCCCTTCGTGGCTGAGAAAATCCGATCCTTAACTCTGTTGAGTTTGTTGATATTTATAGGGGGATTAGGGGGTGTAACCACCTCCTTAATTCGCTCCTAATTGGGGCTAATGGGATGTAACCGCCCCTAAGATCACTCCTGAGTGGAGTTGTGATCCCCTCAGATTGTGGGAAACGGTTTTGAAACCGTTCAGCTCGTGTTTGAACGAGTCAAACGCAAAATCTGCGTTTGAACGCAGTGTTTGCAAGCTCGAATGCAGTGTTTGGAGGCTCTGACGCAGTGTTTGGAGGCTCTGACGCAGTGACTGGAAACTGCGTTGGCATCCTGCTGGAAGCTGCGTTGGGCAGCGGTTGGAACTACGTCTGGCAGCGGTGGGAGCTACGTCTGACAGTGGTGGGAGCTGCGTCTGGTAGCGGTTGGAGCTGCGTCTGGCAGTGATGATGAGCTGCGTTGGGAAGCGGTGATGAGCTGCGTTTACCAGAGATTTGGAGCTGCGTCTGGCAGCGATTAGAGCTGCGTTGGGCAACGGTATAGAGCTGCATTGGACAGCGTTTGGCAACGGCTCTGAGCTGCGTTTGCAGCGTTTGGAGCTGCGTTTGTGCTGCGTTCGTGGCTATGAACGCGGTGCGTCTTAATGCTGGTACGCGGGGAGGACTTCCACGTCTTGGTTTGAAGAGACCGTCGATTTGTAGTCTCTTTCTGTTATGTGAAGGCTGTTGATTAGAGCTTTCATCAGTTGTCGTGAAGGTCGTCAGATTGTAACCTTCAGCGATTTACGTGAAAGTCTTCAAATTGTAGCCTTCGGGAAGTCGTCAGATTATAACTTCCATCATCGGTGTCTGATAGGGGATAAGCTATCTATTGTGATTTTTAGACAGCCTACAAAGTCGACCGACAATAACCCTTCGGTCGACTCACAGAAACGTGTACAAACATGCACATGTAAATCATCTCCGTCGGTTGACCGATTTTCTAGGTCAATGACTGACAAGCCACAATCAGTCGACCGATAATCAATATCGGTCGACCGACCAGAACCAAATTCTTAGTTTGCTGATAAGAGTTGGTTTCGGTCGAAATGCATCAAAAATCAAAAATTTTCAAGAAAACTTATGTCTAAAACTTGATTTAATGTACTTAGGGTTTATTCCGCTACATGAAAATACAAATACAAGTATTTAAGGGAAAATTACTAACCCTAATTCAATATGTGGTGAAGAAAAGTACCCTCTCTACATTATGATATGAAAAGATTACAATCTCTCTCTCACAATCTCACTAGAATCGAGAACAAGCTCTCAATTCTCTCTAAACCCTAATCTCTCTTTGATTACATCTGATTTTTTAGAAACCCTAAAACAATCCCTTATATAGGTGTAAAATATGGATGGCAAAGTGGTAAATAACTAAGCCCAAACCCCACAGGAATTCGTGCAAACAGAAACCCAAACAAACCAGGAAACCATCGATGAGTCGACTCATGTGCATATATGATTCGACTCATGACGCATGGGTCAACTCATGAAATGATGAGTCGACTGGTCAGAAACTTTTGGCAAAACAGCTAGGTTTCGTGAGTCGACTCATGACAGGCATGAGTTGACTCAACCTGATGAGTCGACTCATGTACATGTATGAGTCGACTCACGGGCTGAAAACTGGATGCTTCGATTCTTCGATTCGTCGTCTTGTTCCATGCTTCAACCTGCGTTCCACTGTGTTGTTTTACACCTCTATTCTCAAGTTACCATGAGAATCATCTATCCTCAAGCTCTTATGAG